>CM060989.1:32822500-33032500 GCA_030765065.1 Deroplatys truncata | reverse complement strand
TTATGAATTCAGATCTTAATTATTGAATTATTATAATACATGTACTTAGTAATGTACAGAGGTATTTGAATCTTCGTTGCCCAGAGAAAAGGACATCACAAAATAGACTCGTCTTCTCTCTATAAGCTACGGCAACTTGGAATACCGGTCATAGTGAGCCAGTTATGCACGATATTGAATACAGTAGCACCTACTATATAAAATACGGTATTGTGTTTACGATAAAGATGCCCAATTATATAGTGAAAAATCCGATATGCTACATTTACACGACTTTCACTACCCTCTATCGCTTATTACTGGGTATACAAATTATTCTGAGAAAAGTTTATTTTCCTATTTATTTAATTTTAATCGAGATAAACATTTCCGGTTTATTACACATTACACATTTGGTTAGAAATACAAAGAGAATAGCGATATCAAATGTTTTAGAACCGAAAGCTGGCCTTAAAATTACATACTGTTTCCATGACATCATAAAAAACAATTGAAAATCGACAGGACTTTAAAAGAATGGCTAAGTAAAATTAAATTAAACTGAGTTTTATTTATGGCCGCACTTGAACTGCTATGGTTCTTAGCGTCCCATTTTTTATTGGGCGTGAAAAACCGGAAATTTTGCTCAGAGGTCTCTTCATTAGGCTTGAGGTTCTTTTATGAGCCGTGAATCTACGACATGGGACCATTGGCTTTACTTCCCTTCCGAAGGAAAACTACGCTAAGGATTTTTACGCCCGAAAACTCGGGAACTAGGCTAGCATAGTACTCCTAGACCACGGAGGAGACGAATGGCTCAGTATTTAACAATTCGAGCCGTTAATAACGGATATCTCCGAAATGGCTTATGCCACTAAAAGTTATTTGAAAAAATTGTGTGTTTAAAGGAACTCGAAATTTGTGCAGTACGTTTATGGCTTAACGTTTACGAATCATACTAGATTGTACAGAGTTATTCAAAAATAAGGAACAGGTTTTACATAGTTATTTATAATAAACGATAATAGTTCCTATTAGTTCTATTCATTGCCTACAGGGGCGCTGTGTTTGTTTACGAGAAAATGGCGACGCCACAGAAAAAGTCGATTTGTGTGCTGCATTATGCAAATTTAGTCCATTGTTTCATTGCAGCGTGCATATTGTTGTAAGTTCAACAATGAGCCGCCTCGTCATAAAGTATTTACAATTGATACAATAAATTCGTAGAAGATGGTTGCGTATGCAAACGGAAAAGCACTGGTCGTCCTCGGATAACAAATGGTGCTAATTTTGAACACACAAAATAAAATTTTGAATTTTTCTCTATTCAGTGATGTATCGCATGTGTCGCCATCTATTGTCGTTCATTAGAAATAAATATGTAAAGTCTGTCCCTTCTTTTTGAATAACTCTGTATAAAATTCCTACCGAGTGAAGAGAACTTCAAAGGCTATTCCCAGAAAATTCAAGATACAAATTTTATTTGCCACGTAAATACCATTAATATTTGACATTTTAATCATAATCGTCACAGCCATTTTTAGAATATAAAAAAATTCGAAAAAGATTCCATGTAAAGGGAGTTTAGGATGGGGGTGTTTTCTTGAAAATATTCGGGTCGCATCTTTAGAAGGTACTGAACCTAAATGCCAAGTTTGGTATTTATCCGATTTTTCGTTTTTGAGTTATGCTCTCCACAGACACACACACGGAACCTTTTACTAAAAATCTGATGTGTTACACTCACATGACTTTCTCTACTCTTGTACAAACTATTTTTACAAACGCTTATTGTCCATATGCTTCATGTTAATCGAGATATCGAGATGTTAATCTTATTGGTAATTTTCTTGTAGATGCAAGGGGAATTGGTAGGCTTTAAGCGATAGTCAAATATTTTAAGAGCTGGTTGCTATGTGCAGTATTCTATTCACTTTGCATTACCAGGACAAAAAAAATGAATAACGAATTCCCATTTGGGAAAAAGTATAAGTATTGGAAAATTTAAGGGAATAACAAGCAATATCTCGAAAATGGTTCACTCAAAATATATATATGACATAAGTTATGTATTTTAACACGATCTACATTTTTGTATAGTAAACTTTTGTCTATCTCTGATGGTTTACCAGCTATACAAAAGTCGTTCACAATGAAGAATACTTTTGGAGACATTCCCAGAAAATTCGAGATGTACATTTCATTTGTCATGAAAATATCTTAAACATATGATATTTTAATCAAAATCGTTAAAGCCATTTTTGAAAAAATGAAAATTTTCGATAAATGTTCCATGTAAAGGGTAATCTGGGGTGGGAGGATTTTCTTGAAAACCTTTGTGTCGCATCTCTGGAAGATACTGAACCTAAATACCAAGTTTAGTGTTTATCCGACTGTTCGTTTCTGAGTTATGCTGTTCACAGACACAGACACACACACGGACATGTTTCCAAAAATGCTTTTTTTGGATTCAGGGTGTCTCAAAACATATATTTCCGGTGAAATGTAGGTATCGAATTTTTGGGTGGAATACAATACTTCCCCTACTTACTATACGTAGTAGAGAAAGTAATAAATGCTGCTGCGTGATGTGCAAATAAACTAGGCTAATCAAAGTAAATAGCCAACCAAAGATCAGAAACTACACACTGGGGATATGGTCTGATTTAAGTCTTCGTGCACACGTGACGCAAGGCGTCAAAGTTCTGTTTTATCGTCCTTAATTTATCACACTGCGTCAAGAAAGTGCTATGACGATTGAAATCTTGGGATAAATTTAAAGTACGTATTAGCACAATTTAAGGGGAGATTAACAATGTTCAAAATCTTGCATATCTTGTTTTTGCTGTTATATTAATATTTGAAATGTTCTGCTTATTTGATATATTATTTATGTTTGTTGACCAGTTTAAAGTATTTTAATAAATTTTCAAATATGTCAGTGAGGTAGGCATTTAAAGATAAGCATGAGTGTGTCCTATGCACTATTTCACAAAATAACTCATAACTTTGGAACCGTTAGCAATAGAAAGCAGCTATTTAGCTTGTCTTTTTTTTTAGCTTAATTTAAGCTTCATGCATTGCTAGGTTCATTATGCTGTCATTGTACTTATATGGTAAACGTAGGCTGAGTGAGTGTACTGGAACATTTAGATGTGAAAATTGGAAAGAACACTGGCGACTTGTTGAGGCAGAAATTGCAGCGCAAAATATGTCTAAAGCAGTCAGATCCAACAGGAGGAGAACTAGAATGGAGCAGAAGATTGCTGATTTATTGTGCAAGTGAAATATAATTCATATGTAATATGCAATAAAAAGTTTTTCCCAGCTAAATTTTGTTTCCTCAAAACTAATTTTTTTGTAATACCCATTTTCTCTGGAAGGGTGAAATTTTAAACACATGATTGATATAACAGTTATAAAGCACACACACTTTTAACCATATTATTTGTGTATTAGTTTGGTCACAAGTAATTATTTCACTGAAAAAATAACTCTAAAAATAAAAAAAATGTTTTGAAAGATCATATCTTTTTTCCTGATATGGATTGTTTCATATGGCTTAGGCGGTTATCGTCTGTAGTCTCATTCGGGAGGTTTTGTGTTCGATTCCCACGGTCGATCTTCCTGAAGCGTGGATTATTTCGGAGGTTTCCCGGGTCGCTCAGTGAATGCTGGAAATCCCCCAAATTTCGTGTCCCCCCATTTCACCTAAATTCTCATTTCACTTCATATTTCATCTGCTTGGTCTGTTTCCGGGTTCAAAGTGTCGGCGAGTGTCTCGGCATTGTATGGCAGGGGGCAAAGAATGCTGTATGTAACCCTTCGTCCCCCCGAATGGAGGCGGTCTCCGAGTCCCGAGCTCCCTAAGGGAAGTGCAAGCCCGCAGGGTGGGGGGAAGAGCGCCGGTAGCACCAGCTGCCACCAGGGGAGTTTCACTCTGTATAGGGTAGCGACCTCAACTCACTCTCCCTCCCGAGGGCAGTCTATCAGGTGCTTCAGACACAAAAGATCTTATAGATCTAGGTGCTAACTCCACCTTCGCAGTTACTTCTAGTCCTAGTTACAAATATTGTATCTTTATCTTGTAAAATTTTCAAGATGATATCTTCAATAGCTCATGAAATAACGGGTCCTTAACTAAGCTAATTTAACACTGGCGGGTAATTTCTGTTTAGGTAATGTGCATAAATGAAGTAAAGTTATTATTAAGGAAAATACACTAGAAAAGCTGATAGAACAGTGCAAAGAAAGTTATGAACTAGAATCCTGGGAGGCAATCGAAATGGAATATTCTTACGTAAGTTGTGCACATTACTTTCATATTATGTCCAAATGAACAACATTAAAAGTATGGAATATCACTTATAGCTTCTTAAATTTTATTTCTAGGGAAAAAAATTACAAAAGTTGTTCGAAATAAATCATACAATACGGTACCCATGTTCATATAGATTGCGACAGTAAAGTTAATTCTTTAATTATACCCTATTTTAATATCTACATATTCCGAATCCTAATAAACATTTTATTTTCAATATGTAAAATTTTTACTCATTAAGCTATTTCTTTACCAACAGCCCACTTTGACCATGGGTTTTTCGTGGTATTCCCGAATCGGTAGGCGAATGCTGGAATAGTTCCTTTTCTGCTTGGCATCGGTCGGACTGCTCAGAGATCCGCCTACGGGTACTCTCGGAGTAAGCTCCCTTTAGGGGTAGCCCGGGGGTTAGGGGCTTGAGTGACGTCGGACACGTTCGATCTGGAAACATTAGGGATCCCATCCATGTTCACATTTCGGGTCTTGTTCCTCCCTCCCAGGAGTCACACATCAAACTGTGTTTTATTTATGGATGCTCTTTAACTGCTGTGGCCTTAGCGCCCCATTCTATATTGGGCGTGAAAGACCGGATATTTGCTCAGAGGCCTCTTTATCAGGCTTGAGGTTCTTTTACGTGCCGTAAATCTACGACCCGGGACCACCGGCTTTACTTCCCTTCCGAAGGAAGCAAATAGAGGTAACCACTAAACCACGGAGGACGACACTCAGGAGTCACGTTCTAAGCAAAAAGGGCCACTGCAGCCTACTTGCGGTGCTCGCCCCGGTTTCGCGGGCTCCTCCGTTATATGTAGCTTTAGCTTTTCTTTGCCATTAAGCTAATTATTAAACTTGTTTCACGGACTTAAAACCTTGAGACATATAAGTATGTAAAATCATTAGAGTAGGCCATGATATTAAACAAAACACTAATATTACTCAACAATGAATAGTTTTCATTCTTGAACTGCAAGTCTTTGAAAATGGCTTTTCTCAGTGAACGTGAAAGAATAGAAGTACTAATAATGGTTGGTTATGGGGACAGAAGAAGCAGATAGTAAGAGGTATGTGATTTGTTTAATGAAGTACCTACTTCACAATAGAAACACACACAAATAACAGTTTCGAAAATAGTGAAACAGTTCAATGAGACTGGAAGCGCAAGACAAAGCAAAATCTGAAGACCAAAGAGTGTCGCAGGCGGAGAAAATGCCCTCGATATGTTGAAGATCCGCATAAATCTACTATAGAGTTGGCACGTGAATACGATGTGAGTCATACATCAATATGGAACAGCTGAATGAGTTAAATTTTTATGTATACTTATGTAAAATTTTATTGAGATTCGGAGTATGTTAATATTAAAATTCTGATGTGATACATTACATTACTTTCTCTATCCTCTTATCTTTATCAGTGGGTACACAAGCTATTCTTACTAAAGCTTATTTTTCTATTACAATTTAATCCAAACAAGCCTTTACAGAAATAGCTACATTACGCATTTCGTTATAGATACAAAGAGAACAGTGATAGTCAAATGTTTAACAACTGGACGCTATATGCTGGCCTTAAAATTCCATACTGTTTCCATGACATCGCGATAAACAACTGAAAATCGTCGGAACTTAAAAATAATGACAAGTATTGCACAATTCAAATCTTTTCTCAGAAACGGCATATGCCACAAAAACTTATTTGAAATAAATTGTATGTTTTAAAGAGATCTAATTTTTTGTGTAGTACGTTTTCGTCTATCGCTTAACATTTACCAGTTATATTTGTCACGTCTTTAATATATGGTATTTTAATCAAAATCGTTACAGTCAATTTTAGAAAATTAACATTCTGGAAAAATGTTCCACGGAAGGGTTAGTTGGAAGTGGAATTTTCTAGAAAATCTTCATGTCGCATCCTTGGAAGATAGTGAACTCAAATACCAAGTTTGGTATTTATCCGAAATTTCGTTTTTGAGTTACGGTGTTCACAGACACACACACAGCAACGGAAATGTTTCCACAAATGCTTGATTTGGATTCAGGGGTTCTCAAAACATGTATTTAGGGTAAAATCTCTGTATCGAATTTTTGGGTGGAATGCAATATCTTCTCTACCTACTAGGTACGTAGCAGAGAAAGTAAAAATTAACTTTACTATAACACCTGTATATCTTAAGAGTAAACCTTTTTCGGAGGTTAGTATCATGTTATATGGAAATGTTGAATCAGACGACTGAAAAATTCATTACCATAGCCGAGAGTTGAACCATGGATTTTCTGGATTCCGCCCGGTTGCTCTAACCAAGTGAGCTGCAACAGGAAGTACAACATTAAATTCTCCAACTGATTCGTGTTTTCCCCAGTAAACCATGAGAAAGTGTTTTGTTGTTGAAGGAGTTTGCACAACGCTTTGGGTGTCAATTTGAAGTAAGGTATTGTTCTTTACGTTGTTTTATTTATTTAGCCCCACGTATGGACGTCAATTTGAAGAAGATTGTTTGTTACATAATATGCTGCTACGTATAAAAAACCGATTTGAAGATGTATTTTTTGTTGTTGTTACGCTCCAAGTTAAAAAACTATTAACTTTGTTATTAAACTGCTTCTTTAACTATTTATGTTTATATTTGCCTCGGCTGCGTCAGTATTGTTTTAGAGACACATTTCTCTTAGACAGGGCGTGGTGCGACAAGAATGTAGGCTTACACAGATTTTAAGTTTTAAATTCACTTCTTTTTATTAATCCTTGACACAAATTAAATAGCACTACAGTGATATCAAGAACTGTGAAATTCTTTAATTTAATACTTGCACTTTGTTAACGCGTATACTTATTTTACGTCTCACACGAATGCGTATTATATTTCTCTAGAGGACACATCTTTCACCCGGTTACCATCAAGATCTGCAGGGAACTGAACATATTTCAACCGTATAGACTTTTAAATTTCTGTATTTCAAGTCTCTGATTGGCTAATCCTAGTCCAATACAATACCTGCATTTACTAAAGCTTTTTCTGGCTGTTGATTGGCTATTTTTAAACTGTCACAAAATTTACATTATTGTTGCTCTAATAATGACTAAGAGCATTCAAACTCTCAAACTCATTACTGCCTCATTCTTACCTCATTGTTAGCAACTTTTATCTTATTATTCTCACAGCTCTTACATTATTAAATTACGTAATGCATTCACATAACATTATTGAACATGTTTACAATAATATAAGCATATTCAATGACTGTTACATACATTTTACAAATTATTACATACATATTGCTTCAAGGTGGGCTGTTATTAAATTTACATATTATATAATTTAATTAAAATTATTCAAGTGTTAAAAATACTGCCTCAACCACAAGGAGATCTCATTACTTTGAGATGACAACCCCCAATTTTTCAGTCGTCTCATTCTACCTTTCCAAACTTGTCCTACACCCGGCTTGTACGGAAGAACAATTAATTACCATTGATTAACCTAATACGAGGGCGTTCAATAAGTAAGTTTCCCTATTTTGTAAAAAAATATTACACAGAAATTGCTCATGTTGAATAAATTTTATTTGTATTATACAATCCTTCTGTTGCTTTTCTACATAGTCAACATGTTTTTCCAAGTATTTTTGGGTACGTGACACAACTTTTCCAAGCCAGTGTTGTACCAGGTCGGGTCCTGTGCTCGTAACCAGCTGTTCACTGATTTGACTTCATCGGTGTCAAAAGTGCTTACCTTTGAGTTGGAGGAACACGTGAAAATCACTTGCGGCAAGTTTCGGTGAATACGGAGGATACGTGAAAACTTCCAAGTTGAATCTTGACCCAGGTAGAGCTCAGAAGATTCAACTGGGAAGTTTTCTCGCATCCTCCATATTCACCAGATCTTTTCCCAAGTGATTTTCACATGTTCCCTTGACTCAAAGGACACCATGGAGGTAAGCACTTTAACACTGTGACGAAGATCAATCAATAGTGAACAGTTGGTTACGAGCACAGGACCCGACCTGGTACAACACTGGCTTTGAAAAACTTGTGTCGCGTCCCCAAAGATGCTTGGAAAAACATGTTGACTATGTAGAAAAGTAACAGAAGAATTGCGAAATACAAATAAAATTAACTCAACATGATCAATTTCTGTGTTTTTTTATAAAATAGGGAAACTTACTTATTGGACGACCCTCGTAGTTGTTAAACCATGAAGTCCGGGACTTAGTACTTGGAGCATTGTAAGTCGCCATTGGGTTATGTCATCTTAAAACAATTTGAGATTTCCTTATGGTTTACTGGAGAAAATTCGAGTTAGTTGGGGAATTTAATGTCGTATTGGCGTGTGTCATGGTAAGTCAGTTGGTTAGAGCAGCCAGACGGTAACCGAAATATCCGTGGTTCAAATACCGCTATGGCACTGAGTTTTTCAGTCATCTGATTCTACTTTTCCAACCTTTTCTTACCACAGCTTATGTGAAAGAACAATACGTATCGTACTATATGATTTATCTCAAACAGATTTTGTAAAAATATGGTTTTTTATAAAATTTAAAAAGTCATGTGCAGTATTACGTACTTTTTATACAACTGTATATGATTTTTTTTTAAGAATGTGATGGAAAATTCTTACTGTAACAGCTTCTATGGCAGTGAATATCACCATAAAATCGTATGACACTAAAGACAAATCGAATCAAAATCTTACCATGTACAAGTGAAGGAGAAGAAATCCAACCTGTTGCCCTTGCTGCTCGAGTGAGACTGAGGGCCCCACGTTGCAGTAGCCCTCATCCGGAACAGAAGCAACTAGAGTGGAAAGATGTGCTACACGACCATGACATTTCTTTTTCCACATAATCATCATCATCTACATCATTTGACTTTCACGTATATATTAGTTGAGAGATAACTAGTATTTCTTTGAAACCTTTAAATAAGATTCAACATAAATCAATAGCTCTGAGAGTTAAAATCTGCAAATCCCTTAAATTCACTTTTGGAATGCTGAGGGAGAAACAACAAGTTTTATTTGTAAGCTCAATACTTCATATTCTGCATTTAAGCTTGTTTACATTACAAGGATTTCCTACGAACGAAATTCCAAATTAATAACAAACACTTATCAGAGAACAAAACCTGACATTGGAGATAGAGTAGGCCATGACCTGTGTAACGCATTATGAGTAATTTACTCTTTATGAATACACTAATTGTCTGCTTTTAGGCTTTATAGTCTGTTATCATGGTGATTGTGCACTTATAATAACAAACACACTGTTTTCGTTTAGTTAGTTACGTCGAATTAGAGACAATAAGTTTTAAAGAGGTTTATAACCTCCCAGAGGTTATGTAGCATGATCTAAACATGGAAAGCTGCAACAAGTTCAGAATTCTACCAACCAAAGGCAGCACTGTAGATTCTACAGTTCCAGATATAATGAATCCAGAATCAAATGGTAATTATCAGCAGCATTTTTACTCTCTCTACTACGTATAGTAAGTAGGGGAAGTATTGCATTCCACCCAAAAATTCGATACCGAGATTTCACCGGAAATACATGTTTTGAGACCTCCTGAATCCAAAAAAAGCATTTCGAAGGTTTTCAAGAAAATCCCCCCACCCCAGACTACCCTTTACATGGAACATTTTTCGAAAATTTTAATTTTCTCAAAAATGGCTCTAACGATTTTGATGAAAATATCATATGTTTAAGATAATGTCATGAGAAATGAAATGTATATCTCGAAATTTCTGGGAATGTCTCCAAAAGTATTCTTCATTATGAACGACTTTTGCATAACTGGTAAACCATAAGAGATAGACAAAATTTTACTACACAAAAAATGTAGATCGCGTTAAAATACACAACTTATATCATATACATTTTTTTTGTTGAGTGAACCGTTTTCGAGATATTGCTTGTTATTTCCTTAAATTTTCCAATACTTATACTTTTTCTCAAATTCGTTATTCATTTTTTTTATGTCCTGGACATGCAAAGAGAATGGAATGCGCCACATAGCAACCAGCGATAAAATATTTGACTATCGCTTAAAAGCTACCATATTCCCCTTGCATCTACAAGAAAATTACAAATAAGATTGACATCTCGATATCTCGATTAATATGAAGCATATGGAGAATAGGCGTTTGTAAAAATAGATTGTACAAGAGTAGGGAAAGTCATGTGAGTGTAACACATCAGATTTTTTTAAATATATAAAATATCGTATTTATAGTTTAAAGTATGGTAGAAATTTCATGGTAATTTTTAATGTTATAGGCAATGGGTGCCATTATCGCAGCTGCGGCGTGATGTTTTTGAAATTCGTCTGAGACAAGCTTTTAATCGTTATTATCGATTGTTGATCAAGTGCACGGCTTATGGTCGCATTTTCGTCAGTTTATTTCTTTCATTTCAGCGCGTTCAATTATTTTTCCGCTGCAGCAATTCCTTCAAGAACTTCAAAACGAAATGTTCCCAAAGCTCAGGAAAATTGTGTCATCTGTAACGGATGGTCCTACAGAATAATAATACAGTCTAAATTATCGGGTTAATGTACATTTCCGAATGAATTCTCATTCCTTTACAGCCAACATCTTCAAAACGAATACATTTTTACTTTCTCTACTACGTATAGTAAGTATAGTAAGTAGGGGAAGTATTGTATTCCACCCAAAAATTCAATACCGAGATTTCACCGGAAATGCATGTTTTGAGACCCCCTGAATCCAAAAAAAAAGCATTTTGGAAACATGTCCGCGCGCGCGCGTGTGTGTCTGTGAGCAACATAACTCAGAAACGAACAGTCGGATAAACACCAAACTTGGTATTTAGGTTCAGTATCTTCCAGAGATGCGACACGAAGGTTTTCAAGAAAATCCCCCCACCCCAGACTACCCTTTACATGGAACATTTTTCGAAATTTTAATTTTCTCAAAATAGCTCTAACGATTTTCATTAAAATATCATATGTTTAAGATACTTTCATGACACCGCCACAAACATACGTTTTTCATCTTAGGCGCATTGTGCTGCCAGCTATTGCCTGGTACTAATTATCTGCGACCTCAGTAGTCATTAGACATCGTGAAACAGCAGAATGGGACGCTCCGTGGAACTCACGGACTTCGAACTGGTCAGGTGATTGGGTGTCACTTGTGTCAGAAGTCTGTATGCGAGATTTCCACACTCTTAAACATCCCTAGGTCCACTGTTTCTGATGTGATAGTGAAGTGGAAACGTGAATGGACATGTACAGCACAAAAGCGTACAGGCCGACCTCGTCTGTTGACTGACAGAGACCGCTGAGTGTCGACATTTGAAGAGGGTCGTAAAGAGTAATAGGCAGACATCTATCCACACCGTCATACAGGAATTCCAAACTGCATCAGGATCCACTCCAAGTACTATGACAGTTAGGCGTGAGGTGAGAAACCTTGGATTCCATGGTCGAGCGGCTACTCATAAGCCACACATCATTCAGGAAAATGCCAAACGACTCCTCGCTTGGTGTAAGGAGCGTCAACATTACACGATTGAACAGTGGCAAAACGTTGTGTGGAGTAACGAATCACGGTACACAATGTGGCGATCCGATGGCAGGGTGTGGGTATGGCGAATGCCTGGTGAACGTCATCTACCAGCGTGTGTAGTGCCAACAGTGAAATTCGGAGGCGGTGGTATTATGGTGTGGTCGTGTTTTTCCTGGAGGGGGCTTGCACCCCTTGTTGTTTTGCGTTGCACGATCACAGCGCAGACCTACGTTGATATTTTAAGCACCTTCTTGCTTCCCACTGTTGAAGAGCAATTCGGGGTTGGCGATTGCATCTTTCAACACGATCGAGCACCTGTTCATACTGCACGGGCTGTGGCGGATACTTTTGATCACGTAGTGTATCTATGACACAAATGATAGAATGAGAGTCCTCTTCCTCTGACTTTTCACAGGAAGACGCTTCTAATAACTATGAAGCGAGTAATATCAGAGCCATAAAATACAAAAAAAAAAACCTAAAAGAAAGCCTAAGAAAACAGGAATTAGCGAGACAATGTCATCGGTGCGGAAATTAATGAAGAAAAACCCAAAGGAGTTTGTAATAACGTACCCGCAATTTTCATGAAGATTGCGTTAGAATTTTAGACGTACAATCTTTGGCCCTCAGCTACACCAGCGATTTTGAGGGGCTTGCAAACACAATAAAAAAGCTCCTTCCCAATTTCACAGATCGTGGAACTAAAAGAAGATGCACTAGGCTAATAAAGAAACTTAAACAAAACGCCAACATCATGGATTCCAGCCAGTCCTAAATCTTACTTAATTAAATTGGTTTAAAATTACATTAAATATTACAATGGAATCTTAATGGTTTCTGGAGACACTATATCTTCAGTTCACTTTAATAAAAAATAATCTCACATGACTTTCTCTACCTTTTTACAAACGCTTATTCTACATATGCTTCATGTTAATCGAGATGTTAATCTTATTGCTAATTTTCTGGTAGATGCAAGGGGAATATAGTAAGCGATAGTCAAATATTTTAAGAGCTGGTTGATATGTGGAGAATTCCATTCTCTTTGCATGTCCAGGACATAAAAAATGAATAACAATTCCCATTTGAGAAAAAGTATAAGTATTTGAAAATTTAAGGGAATGACAAGCAATATCTCGAAAATGGTTCACTCAACAAAAAAAGTGTATGACATAAATTGTGTATTTTAACGCGATCTATATTTTTTGTGTAGTAAACATTTGTCTATCTCTTATGGTTTACCAGTTATGCAAAAGTCATTCGCAATGAAGAATGCTTTTGGAGACATTCCCAGAAAAATCGAGATATACATTTCATTTGTCATGAAAATATCTTAAACATATGATATTTTAATCAAAATTGTTAGAGCCATTTTTGGGAAAATTAAAACTTTCGAAAAATGTTCCATGCAAAGGGTAATCTGGGGTGGAGGGATTTTCTTGGAAACCTTCGTGTCGCATCTCTGGAAGATACCGAACCTAAATATCAAGTTTGGTGTTTATCCGACTGTTCGTTTCTGAGTTATGCTGTTCACAGACACACACACACACACACACACGGACATGTTTCCAAAAATGTGAAATCTCGGTATCGAATTTTTGGGTGGAATACAGTACTTCCCCTACTTACTATACGTAGTAGAGAAAGTAAAAATAGTATATGCCACACGTGTTGAAAGTGGTTTTAGTTTGCTCTTAGGATTTGGAAACGAAGGCCGTCGCTTGTACGAGGATGGATTGAAAAGTAACGCACAATAATTTTTTTCTGCCTTGGTATTGCAGCTGGAATGCTGCGATCTCACACAGATATAGTTTGAAGTTTTCACTACAGAGTGTATTTTTTGTTTCATGTGCAGCTCTAGCGAGAGAAGCGTGAACTACGCAACAAAGATGGCGCGCATGTTACTGTCGTCCACGTGTGAGGAGCAGACAGTTGTGGTTCGATATTTGTGAGCCAAAGGGCATTGACCGAGTGATATTCACAGGGACATGCGCGGCGTGTATGGGGATGATTGTATGAACCGTAGAAATGTCTCCAGGTTTTGTGCATTCTTCCTAAAGGGCCGTGTGAACCTTAGTGATTCGCCACGCTCCGGGAAGCCGGTAAAAGCTCAACCCTTTAGAATGTCAGAGGAATTGAGGCGGCAATTTTGAATGACCGACGTGTGCAACTGCAACAGTTCAACATTTCCTATGGTGCAGTGTACGATATTGTTCATGACACGCTGAAATTTTGTAAAGTTAGTGCTCGCTGGGTGCCTAAGAACCTGACAGACAACCACAAGAGCCAGCGAATGATGAGCTTGGCTCACCTAACGCGTTACACCGCAGAAGGCTGTGGCTTTCTGAAAGGAATCGTCACTGGTGGTGAGTCGTGGGCATACACGCCCGAAACCAAGCAGGTAAGTATGGAGTGGAAACATGCTGGTTCTCCAGTGAAGAAAAAATTCAAAGTGACTCAATCTGCCAAGAAAGTGCTTGTGGCGGTGTTCTGGGATATGCATGGTGTTGTATTGGGGAACTTTGCTGAATACGGGACCACTGTGAATGCTGCAGCCTACATGAAAACTTTGGTGAAGTTACGCCGTGCCCTTCGTGACAAACGCCACAACATGAATGCTGGCGATGTCAAAATTCTTCATGACAATGCTCACCCCACGTTCCTGCTGCTGTTCGTCAGAAAATCACCAAATTTGGTTGGTAGGTGCTCCAGCATCCACCATACAGTCCGGACCTTACACCGTCGGACTTTCATTTTTGGTCCCAGGAAGTGACAGATGCGGAAGAGAAATCAGGAGTCCGCAGATGGCTATACACCAAGGAAATGGACTTCTACGAACAGGGCATATTGAAACTGGTATCACGATAGGAGAAATGTGTTGAGAAACTTGGTGACTATGTCGAAAAGTAGGTAAAAGGTGTAAGTTCATTTTTGAGTTTTGTTTTAACTATTATACTTTTTTGCACAAATGTTACTGTGCGTTACCGCCCTCGTATCATAATTTACTATTGTTAAATTCTTCGATATGAGTTAAATGTTTTATTGTGTGATATTAATTTGGTTCATCATATATTAAGATCTATAAACACATGTGGCTGAAGACTGAAAGGTGCCATTATCTTATGTACTGACTTATTAATGTGATTGTTTGTCAATTCTAGAAGTAGACATGAAGATATCTTTCCTACAGGTGTTGTCACAGGATGCTAAGAAAAAAAAAGCACCAGCCTGAGAGTACTCATTACGTCACGTCTCTCCTTGGATTTTTTGTTTTCTACTTCTTTCATAAACACTTTGTCAAAGGTGCGGCTCTGCACAGCGTGGTTTCAACACTGAGCTCAAGTGATTTAAAAATATCATCCTTTTTTCATTTGCCCTTCCGTCCACGGTTCACTTTCTTAGTTCCTACTGCTCTTTTGTTTTTTCTCTCTACATTCTGCTTATTTTTGCTTTCCCTAATACGTACTTACAATAAGTGCAGGAAGTACGAGGGGCACTATTTATATTTTGAGCCTAATAATTAAAACAAAGTAATTTCTGATTGAATACTGCTTTCTTGTCTTTCAAAATATTCTGCTTTATGATCAATACACTTTTGCATCCGTTTGAACCATTTGTCAAAGCATTTATTCCAGTCTTCTTGAGACACCTCCAAAACATGGTTTTTGAAGGCATCAACGGCTTCTTCTGCCAACGAAAATCGTTGTCCACGCAATTTATTCTTGATGTTCGGGAACAAAAAGAAGTTATTGGGTGTCAAATCAGGACTGTATGGCGGCTGACCCATCAATTCGATTGTTTGAGCCTTCAAATACTATGTTGTTAGACGAGATGTGTGTGCGCTCGCATTGTCTTGATGAAGAACGATCCTACGGTGCTTGTTGGTTTTTCTTACTTCACCGAAGATTTCCGGCAAACAAATGGTTGTGTACCATTCGGCACTGACCGCTTTACGTTCCTCTAAAGGCACTGTTGCCACATGGCCAGTTTTGCTGAAAAAGCAGGCGAACAACTTTTGTTGGATTTGCTTCATCTTGAAACACTCATACAGTCGACTGCTGTTTACGTTCCGGCTCATATGCATAGATCCATGATTCGTCACCTATTGCAATCTTATATACGTCTTTTGAGGCACGGCCATTGTATTTCTTGAGCATATTTTTGAGATTGCGTCAAATTATGTGGGATCCAACGAGAGCAAACCTTTTTTTACGTCTAAATAATCATGCAATATTTTATATATGCTGGTGGAACTAATGCCTAGGGTTCCCTCAATCTCACAATATGTCGCATGACGATCTTTCATTATTAGCATCAATGTTTTCTGGCACAACAACTGATTTTGGACGACCTTCACGAACTTCATCATTGAGCGAACGGCGGCCACGATTAAATTCGTTATACCAGCGTTTCACAGTGGCAAAGGATGGAGCTTTGTCGACAAATGTGCAAGTTAGTTGATCGATGCAATCTTGTCTTGATAATCCACGTCGGAAGTCGTAATAAATCATTGCACGAACATTTTCACGAGCTAATTCCATGTTTTTGTTGACACACAATTTTCAAGTTAGTGTAAACAAAACAAATGACGCTCTATTGACAAAATGTTTGAAGTAGATTACGGTAAAAAATGTCAAACTTTCCATTGGAAACGTCATATGGCACCTACAACATTCAGGGTTGCCAAGGCTCAAAATATAAGCAGTGCCCCTCGTATTGTAGGTATTCTACCCAAAAATATGATGCCGAGATTTCACCAAAAATATAGATATATTTTGAGAATCCCCGAAGCGAAAAAACAAATTTTTAGAAATGTGTGTCTGTGAATTCAAAAACGAAAGGTACCATCAAGCAAACTTGGCATTTAATTTAAATATCTTCCAAAGATGTAACATGAAGATTTTTCAAGAAAATCCCCCGCCTGAATCTACCTTTTAATTACAGTTTTGTCGTTATATTTTACTTTCTCAAAAATGGCTCTAACGATTTGGGTTAAAATTCCATATATTTAAGATATTTACATGAAAAATGAAATATATATCTTCAATTTTCTGTGCCTTTTGTATAACTGATAAACCGTAAGAGATACACAAAATCTTACTACACAAAAACGTAGATCTCGTTAAAGCACACAGTTTTATCATTTTTCTTTTGTGTTAACTAATTCTGAGATATTCATAGTTATTGTTTTCAATTTACAATTACTTATACTTTTATTAAGTGGTAAGTCGCTATTCGTTTTTTTTTTTCGTGGTCATACTAAGAGCATAGAATTTCAAAGGCATCACTTAGGGATCTGCTTTTCAAAAACCTGATTATCGCTTTACCTACCGTATTCTTCTTATACCTACAACGAAATATGTAACAAAGCTATTTCTACAAAGGTTTGTCTCGATTAACATGTAATAGATAGAAAAATAAGATTTCCTAAGAACAGTTTGTAGAAGGCATATAAAAACAAATTAATAGTGGGTACAGAAGGTCATGAAAATGTAACTCATCAGCTTGGTGTTTTTTACTTTCTTTATTACGTATATTAAGTAGGGAAAGTACCTATTGTATTTCACCCAAAAATTCAATGTCAAGATTTAACCGTAAAGTGAAGACGTTATAGTTTTGTAGGAGTTATTGTTTCACCTATGGAAAAGCCGATTTGAAGAAGTTTGTTTTCTTTACGTTATTTGCACCACGCTTTGGGTGTCAATTTGAAGAAGGTATTTTGTTGTATTGAAGGAGTTGTATTATATTTCGACTGTTGGGGAGCCGAACTTGCAGTAGTTGCAACCGCACGTATATTAAACAGTTTCCGGTAGCCTTCGCCCCAAATGTACTTTCAGGTGGCCAGTTTAAAAAAATATTAACTTCGTAATTTAACTGTTTCTTTAAATATTATATTTATGTTTGCCTTGGTTGCGTCAGTATTATTGTTAGAGACACGTTTCTCTTAGCAGGGTTGTGGTGCGACAAGAATATAGGCTTACACAGATTATAATTTTACTTCACTCCTTTTGTTAATACTTGATACGATTTAAATAACATTCACTGATATAGAGAGCTGCGAGATTCTTTTTATTGATTAATTACTCTTTTTTAACACGTAAACTTATTTTTCGTCTCATACGAACACGTATTAAATCTCTCGAGGATGTGTCTCGCGTCCGGTTAGGAACACTGTTTGCAGGCAACTGAACTCTAAATTTGTAAAAATTTCTCCTTTTCAGTTTCTGATTGGCTAATTCTACTCCAGTAGAATACCTTCATTTAACTAAAGCTTTTTCTGCTTGTTGATTGGCTATTTTATAAACTGTTACCTAAATTACATTATTGTTACTCCAAGAATCACAAGTAGTACTGTTAAAATTTCTTACTCATTATTGACTTAAGGTTACCTCATTGTTAGCAACTTTTAAACTTATTATTCTCACAGCTCCTAAATTATTAAATTACGTAATATATTCACATAACAGTATTATACGTGGCTATAATAGTATACAATAATATAAACATATACAATGACTTTTACATAGATTTTACAAATAATTACATACACATATTGCTTCAAGGTGGGCTGTTATTGAATTTACATATTATGTAATTAGACTGAAATTATTTAAGTGTTGAAAACACTGCCTAAAAATACATGTTTTGAGACCCCCTGAATCCAAAAAAAAAAACGCTTTTAGAAAAAGGTAAGTGTATGTGTGTGTCTGAACAGCATAACTCGAAAACCAAAAGTCGGATAAATACCACTCCAGACTACCCTTAAATGGATGATATTTTCGAAGTTGTTTATTTTCTAAAAAATGGCTGTAACGATTTTGATTAAAATACCATACAGTAAAGATATTTGCATGATAAATAAAATGCATATCTTGAATTTTCTGGGAACAGGTTTTGAAACCCTCTTCATTCAGAAGGAATTCTGCATAATCTTATATAACTAGTAAACGTAAAACAGACGAAAACGTGCTACACAAGAAATGTGGTTATCTTTAAATCACACAATTTATTTCAAATAAGGCTTTTTGTGGCATAAGCCATCTCTGAGATATACGTTATTAATGGTTCGAATTGTTTATTTCTTGGTCACTTTTAAAAGTCCTTTCTACATTCAGTTGTTTCTCGCGATATTGCACAGAATCAGTACGGAATTTTAAGGCCAGCATATAGCATCCAGTTATTAAACATTTGACTATCGTTGTTTTCTTTGTATGTATAACGGAATGTGTAATGTAGCTATTTCTGCAAAGGTTTATTTGGATTAAAACGTAGAGATATAAAAATAAACTTTAGTAAGAATAGTTTGTATGCTCGCTAATAAACGATATAGGGTAGAGAAGGTCATTGAAGGTATCATATTAGATTTTTTAGAAAAAGTTTAGTGTGCGTGTCTGTGAACAGCATAATTCAAAAACCAAAAGTCGGATAAATACCTAACTTGGCATTTAGGTTCAGTATCTTCTAAAGATGCGATAAAAAGGATTTTCTAGAAAATCCGTCCATCACAGACTAATCTTTAGATGGAAGATTATTCGATTTTTTTATTTTCTAAAAATGTCTCTAATAACTTTAATTAAAATACCATAATTTTAAGATATTTACATTATCGTAAGTAAAAGGTACATACAAGTTGAATTTTCTGGGAATAGCCTGTGAAGTCCACTTCATATGGAAGAAATTTTATATAATATTGTATAGGTAACTGGTAAACGTTAAGCTATAGACCAATATAGATCTCTTAGAACACACAATTTATATCCAACAGCTTTTCTTCCCCCATAAATCATTTCTGAGATATCTGTTATTAAAGGTTCGAATTGTTCGTTTCTTGGTCATTATTTTAAAGTCCTGTCAACATAAGTGTTATTTCTCGTGAATTGCATGAAACAGTATGGAATTTTAAGGCAAGCATGTAGTGCCCAGGTCTTAAACATTTGACTATCGCTGTTCTCTTTGTATCTATAAGGAAATGTATAATGTAAATATTTCTGTAAAAGTTTACTTGTATTTAAATGAAGTAGTATAAAAATAAGCTTCAGTAAGACTAGTTGGTATACCCACTAATAAACGATAGAGGGTAGAAAAAGTCATGCGAATGTATCACATCAGATTCTTTTACTTTCTCTACTACGTATAGTAAGTAGGGGAAGTATTGTATTCCACACAAAAATTCAATACCGAGATTTCACCGGAAATACATGTCTTGAGACCCCCTGAATACAAAAAGTATTTTTGGAAACATGTTCGTGTGTGTCTGTCTGTCTGTGAACAGCATAACTCAGAAACGAACAGTCGGATAAACACCAAACTTGGTATTTAGGTTCAGCATCTTCCAGAGATGCGACACGAAGGTTTTCAAGAAAATCCCTTCACCCCAGATTACCCTTTACATGGAAAATTTTTCGAAAAATTTAATTTTCTCAAAAATGGGTCTAACGATTTTGATTAAAATATCATATGTTTAAGATACTTTCATGGCAAATGAAAAATATATCTCGAATTTTCTGGGAATGTCTCCAAAAGTATTCTTCATTGTAAACGACTTTTGCATAACTGGTAAACCATAAGAGATAGACAAAATTTTACTACACGAAAAATGTAGATCGCGTTAAAATACACAATTTATGTCATATATTTTTTTGTTGGGTGAACCATTTTCGAGATATTGCCTGTTATTCCCTTACATTTTCCAATACTTATACTTTTTCTCAAATTCGTTATCCATTTTTTTTTTGTCCTGGTAATGCAAAGGGAATGGAATACTCCACATAGCAACCAGCTCTTAAAATATTTGACTGTCGCTTAAAATCTACCAATTCCCCTTGCACCGACAAGAAAATTAGCAATAAGATTAACATGAAGTAGATGGAGAATAAGCGTTTGTAAAAATAGTTTGTACAAGAGTAGACAAAGTCATGTGACTGTAACACATCAGAAATTTTTGGGGTGGAATGCAATACTTAATCATATCTTACTTAATAAACAAGCTTATTGTAAAAGCAGATCAGTGAGCATACAAGAAATGCGTCTATATCGTGTAAATGTTAAATAGTATATGAAATAATGGGTCGGGAATATAGGAGATGCAGCATTAACGGGTTAGGGCTTTTTATCTCCCTTTCATTATAATCATCACAGAAATAATTTGTTTGGAATTATTTTAGGTTAAAGCGCTAAAATAAGTTCAGATAAATTAGATTACACATAAATATGAAAGTGTCAAATACCTGAATGATATTCTTCAGAACGCCCACTTTATGCATCCTCAGAAGCCAACACAGTAGGAAGAAACGCTATTTTACCCAACCACAACACCTTATACATTACTTCACTATCCTTGACTTGCTTTACACTTCAGTCGAAGTTTCACTGGAAGCTGGTTAAGGTGAGAAAGACTCCAGCATTAATTATGAACGTCTGAGTGCACAAAATCCTGACAAGGTTACACTCTAACTGTTTTATTTATTGTGATCCTAGGCTCAGTAGCTGAGTGTTTGTAAGAAAAACTACCACAAATGCTTTGATAATACTTTGGTTCACGTATGTAACACCTAAATATTTGCAGACCCTGGATGTGTAGGCATCTATAAGAACCAAAATACGCAGGCGAAAGGGGGGGATAAAACGTAAAACAATCTGATGTGTTGTCCCTACTCATTCTTCTGCGAAGTATTTTTACTTTCTCTACTACGTATAGTAAGTAGGGAAAGTACTGTATTCCACCCAAAAATTCGATACCAAGATTACACCGGAAATATATGTTTTGAGACCCCTGTATCCAAAAAAAAAAATCATTTTTTGAAACATGTCCGTGTGTGTGTGTGTGTGTGTCTGTGAACAGCATAACTCAGAAACGAACAGTTGGATAAACACCAAACTTGGTATTTAGGTTCAGTATCTTCCAGAGATGCGACACGAAGGTTTTCAAGAAAATCCCCCCACCCCATATTACCCTTCACATGGAACATTTTTAGAAAATTTTAATTTTCTCAAAACTGGCTCTAACGATTTTGATTAGAATATCATATGTTTAAGATATTTTCATGACAAATGAAATGTATATCTTGAATTTTCTGGGAATGTCTCCAAAAGTATTCTTCATTGTGAACGACTTTTGCATAACTGGTAAACCACAAGAGATAGACACAATTTTACTACAGAAAAAATGTAGATCGCGTTAAAATACACAATTTATGTAATTTACATTTGTTTTGTTGAGTGAACCATTTTCGAGATATTGCTTGTTATTCCCTTAAATTTTTCAATACTTATTTTCTTAAATGGGAATTCGTTATTCATTTTTTTGTCTTGGATATGCAAAGAGTATTAATCTGTGGCAAAGATAATGGTGCTGCACCTAGCAACCAGCTATTAAGAGATATGTCTAAGCTTAAAGGGTGCTGTATTTCTATATTGCAAATACAAAACAAGGGGAACATAGTAGGCTTTAAGCGATGGTCAAGTATTTTTAGAACTGGTCGCTATGTGTAAAATGTAATTCTCTTTGCATGTCAAAAGATCGTTTCTGCAAATGTTTATCTCGATTAATATGAAATAGATGGAGAATAAGAGTTAGTAAAATAGTTTGTACAAGAGTAGAGAAAGTCATGTGAGTGTAACACATCAGATTTTTTGACTTATACTGTTTACACACACACACACACACACACACACACACACACACACACACACACATAGAGGCAGTGTTCAGATCTAAATTTTAAATTTTTATTGCATTCATTCTCAAAACGTTATACTGACCCTTGTGTTACGAAATGAGATTTCAAAATGATTTAATGCAAGCTGTTCTATATTATCCAATTTCAAAGTTCCCAACAACCACTCGTGTCCTATAATGTCTAACTTTCCTGGTTTCAACTTCAGCCCATATTTTAATGACAAGTTGGGTTAATATAAAGTAGTTAGCTAGTCAACAGAAATATTCCACAGGCATAGGAAGTGCCCCATGTTTTAAATCCAGATGAAAAATACAACACACTACTAAACTGCAGGGTGATTTATGAAGAACTGACACATTTATTTCTTTCATTGTTTCAAAGTGAGTTGTGCTAGCGACAACTTATTATACCTAAATGCAAAGGAATTTTGGGAGATTATTTACCTCTATAGCAAATGTTGAAAAAAACATCCTGCATAAGGAACAATTCAACACGTCCGTTCCACGTTACTGGTCATACGTTGGAGGACTCTGTTGTCAATAGCTTGAATATCCTGTGTAATGTTGTGCTTTAGATCGTCCAATGTCTGGGGACGTGTGGCATAAACCCTGTGTTTTAAGTAACCCCATAGAAAGAAGTCCTGCTATGTGAAATCCAGAGATCTCGGTGGCCACAGGTTCTTGGAAATTATCCGGTCGTCAAAGAAACTTGCAATTAGCGTCATGGATTCATTTGATGTATGGCATGTAGCGTCGTCCTGCTGAAAATATCCTTGACTCAGCTCTACATCGTCTAGTTGCTCAGAAAACTCCATAAAAATCCGTCGGTACTCTGCTCTGTTCGCATTGTTTAAAAAAAATGGTCTCACTATTCTCTTTGCGGATATTGCGCACCAAACTCCGATTTTAACCGGGTGCATAGGTGCTTCATGAATAACATGTGGATTTTTGCTGGACCAATAGCGTGAGTTATTCGAGTTCACATGGAACCATGCTTCATCAGTGAACCATGTGATGGACAATATGGCAGGATTTTGCACAATGAACACCTGAAACCAACGGCAATAATTCTGTCGTCTATCCTTATCTGGTTCCTGTAACTGATGGACAACCGTAATCCTATATAACGGCTTTAGGCCTGCTCTTTTCACAGCTCTCTGACACATTGAGTAGCTGTACCTGCTACAAACGTCTTAAGATTTTTTGGGTAACTGATCCAGTCGTGCTCTTACGTCATCAACAACCGTGGGAAGCCTAGATGAACGAGTTTTGCCTTTTTCACTCACCAGAGATCCAGTTGTTCCAATTTTTGTACCAGTCCCAGTATTGTATATCTTTGGGAAGGATTCCGAACACCAAATTCTCTATGGTATGCCCTTTGAGTAGCTGTAATTGAATTCGTAATCCAGTATTGCTTTACAAGGAAGAGTAGTTCTTTTAGTGTGTACTCCATTTTCACAAAATCTCAAAAACAGTCCGACAATAAACCTAACAATTACGAATAAAACATGAACAGCTGCGCATCTAGTGACAGACAATCAAAACTCCGGAACATTCTGTTTAATTTGGTGCTAAAATTGGGGCAATTGAGTGAATTTCGAATAGAATAATTAAAGAAAGAAATGTGTCAGTGCTTCATAAATCATCCTGAACTTCGTCACTAATCCCAACACAAGAGTATCGGCAAACTCCGTGTTCGAAGCGTAGATAGTGTATCGAAGTCTGCATAGAAACAATGTTGTTAAAGGTAATGTAATAGCTACTAAATTTAAAGTGATGCTTATTTGATGAGACGAGAGTTGGGACTTCGTACACGTTGCGACATTCCGTTGCCACTTGCAGAAGAGCAAAAGAGTAAACCCTGAGGCCATTGCAATGGAGAAATCTTCTGAGTTTATAGCTTGAACGTCATAACTTGACCTTAGTAATGCAAAGACAGTTAATCAACTTTTTACACTCTCTTGGGGTTCGCTGAAGAAAACCTCTTTCCTACTGCCTTAATTAACATTTTTTTTTATTTTGAAAGTTTATAGTTCGCTTTAACTTATTAGTCATATCGAGACTTTACAAGTTTTGAAATAAATATTTAACATTTAACATATTGACAGTTTTGAAGCATGTCAATTAACTAGTATATAAAATTGTGACACTATAACTAATCACACTATATACTTTTATATAATATTATGCTTTTAAAAAATTCAACTATTTTATGGCACATCGAATAGTTGAGTGCTGTATGTAAATCATTGGGTATCTGGTAGTGTTGTCTCCATTGATCGTATTGTGAACATTCCAGGATTATGTGTTTCGTCGTTAACAGCATCTTACACTGGTGACAGATGGGTGGTTGGTCCTTTGAAAGAAGATAACTCTGTGAGATCTTGGTATGGTCCATTCTCAGTCGGGATATTAAAACCTGATCTTGTCTGGAAAGAGAATTACTGGGAAGATGTGTCGAAAAACTCGATGTTACATCACGGAGTTTGCTTCTCGTGGAGTCAAGCTATCCTGTCTTCCACTGTTGGCAGAGCTTATTACTTTCTCTACTACGTATAGTAAGTAGGGGAAGTATTGTATTCCACCCAAAAATTCGATACCGAGATTTCACCGGAAATATATGTTTTGAGACCCCCTGAATCCAAAAAAAGCATTTTTGGAAACATGTCCGTGTGTGTGTCCGCCCTGGACAATCACTTCACCTAAAATAAATTTAGCACCGAACATCATCCCCAAAGAGCACACGCATTTCTCAGTTTATCGCCAACTATTTAATGAATTACATGACAGATATGGAAAACATACAGCAGTCTACACAGACGGATCAAAGTGTAATGATAGAAATGCTTGTACTGTTGTTTATCCAGACCACTCTATGTCATTCAGACTTCCTGATTTTTTTATACCATCTGCTCAAGTGAACTGTTTGCAATTAAACAAGCTATGATTTATGTTTTGAATACTCAATGTTCAAAGTTATTTGTTGTATACCCATATCCTTACAGAAGAAATTCAATCACTACTTGATGGAGCCAATAAACAAGAAAAACAAGTGTCTCTAGTATGGATTCCATCCCACATTGGAATACAAGGCAACGAATTGACCGATCACCCAGCAAAAGAAGCCACTAAACATCCAGTAAGTGACCCAACTATAACTACACCAGCTCATGATGTTATCTCAACCATTAAAAAAATCTGATGTGTTACACTCATATGACTTTCTCTACTCTTAACAAACTATTTTTACAAACGCTTATTCTCCATCTACTTCATGTTAATCGAGATATCCAGATGTTAAACTTATTGCTAATTTTCTTATAGGTGCAAGGGGAATATGGCAGGCTTTAAGCGTAGTTAAATCTTTTAAGAACTGGTTACTATGTGAAGCATTCCATTCTCTTTGTATGTCCAGGACAAAACAAACAAACAAACAAAAACGAGTAACGAATTTCCATTTGAGAAAAAGTATAAGTATTGGAAAATTCAAATAAATAACAAAGAATATCTCGGAAATGGTTCACTCTACAAAGAAATGTATATACATAAATTTATGTTTTAACGAGCTCTACATTTTTTGTGCAGAAACACTTTGTCTATCTCTTACGGTTTAACAGTTACGCAAAAGCCATTCAGAAAGAAGAGGACTTTTGGGGACATTCCCAGAAAGTTCAAAAATATATTTTATTTTTCATGAAAATATCGTAAATACATGATATTTTAATCAAAAACGTTAGAGCCATTTTTGAGAAAATCAAAATTTTCAAAAACTAAACCATGTAAAGGGTAGTCTGGGGTTGGCAGATTTTCTTGAAAGTCTTCGTGTCGCATCTTTGAAAGATACTGAACCTAAATACAAGTTTGTTATTTATCCAAGTTTTCGTTTTTGAGTTATACAGATCATAGACAGACAGACATACCCACGTACATGTTTCCAAAAATGCTTTATTTGGATTCCAGGCACTTCAAAACATGTATTTCCTGTGAAATCTCTGTATCGAATTTTTGGGTGGAATGCAATCTTTACCTACTTACTATATGTAGTAGGAAAAGTAATATATCTCAGAAATGGTGAAAGTCACAAAATATTTTATATAAGTTGTGTGCTTTTAACGAGATCTACGTTTTTGTGTGCAGTAAGATTTTGTCTATCTCGTACAGTTTACCAGTTATACAAAAGTTATTCAGAATGAAGATGAATTCACAGGCTATTCTTAGAAAATTAAAAATCAACATTTCTTTTTGTCCTGAAATTTTAAGCATATGGTGTTTTAATCAAAATCCTTAGAGCTATTTTTGAGAAAAATAAAAAATAATGAAACATTTTCCATTTAAATGGTAGATTGGTGTAAGGGGGATTTTCTTGAAAATGTCATGTCATATCTTTGGAAGATACTGAAACATTTCCTCTATTGAGTTATGCTGTTCCTAGACACACACATACATACATACACGGACTTTTTTCTAAGAATGCTTTACTTATTTATTTATTTTGTTTTTGGATTCACGGTACCTCAAAAATGTATTCCCGGTGAAATGCAATATCTTCTCTGCCTACTAGATAGTACCTGGTAGAGGAAGTAATAAACGTATTAGAAATGCACATCGGCGTTGTAAGGTTTAGTTGATCTTCAAATGTTTTGTTGACATGACAACGGTGGCTGATGTCACATCAAACATTTATTCTGCCTCACTGACCTATATCATACTGATCTAATGGTGGGAGGGTTGGATCACTTCCTGCCAAAGGCAGATACACAATGCCGCTTAGGCGTCGTCTCTTAAGCAAAGGTTACGGAAAAATATTAATAAAAATCTGATGTGTTACACTCATATGACTTTCTCTAGTCTTGTACAAACTATTTTTACAAACTCTTATTCTCCATATGCTTCATATTAATCGAGATGTCAATCTTATTGCTAATTTTCTTTTAGATGCAAGGGGAATATGGCAGGCTTTAAACAATAGTCAAATATTTTAAGAGCTGGTTGCTATGTGGAGTATTCCATTCTCTTTGCATTACGGGACAAAAAAATGAATAACGAATTTGTGAAAAAGTATAAGTATTGGAAAATTTAAGGAAATAACAAGCAATATCTCGAAAACGGTTCACTCAACAAAAGAAACGTATGTGACATAAATTGTGTATTTTAACGCGATCTACATTTTTGTGTAGTAAAATTTTGTCTATCTCTTATAGTTTACCAGTTATGCAAAAGTCGTTCACAATGAAGAATACTTTTGGAGACATTCCGAGAAAATTCGAGATATACATTTCATTTGTCATGAAAATATCTTAAACATATGATATTTTAAACAAAATCGTTAGAGCCATTTTTGAGAAAATTAAAATTTTCAAAAAATATTCCATGTAAAGGGTAATCTGGGGTGGGGGATTTTCTTGAAAACCTTCGTGTTGCATCTCTGAAAGATACTGAACCTAAATACCAAGTTTGGTGTTTATCCGACTGTTCGTTTCTGAGTTATGCTGTTCACAGTCAGACACACACACAGACATACAGACACACACGGACATGTTTCCAAAAATGCTTTTTTACTTTCTCTACTACGTATAGTAAGTAGGGGAAGTATTGCATTCCACCCAAAAATTCGATACCGAGATTTCACCGGAAATACATGTTTTGAGACTCACTGAATCCAAAAAAAGCATTTTTGGAAACATGTCCGTGTGTGTGTCTGTCTGTGTGTCTGTGTGTCTGTGTGTGTGTCTGTGTGTCTGTGTGTCTGTCTGTGTGTCTGTCTGTGTGTCTGTGAACAGCATAACTCAAAAACGAAGAGTCGGATAAACACCAAACATGGTATTTAGGTTCAGTATCTTCCAGAGATGCGACACGAAGGTTTTCAAGAAAATCCCCCCACCCCAGACTACCCTTTACATGGAACATTTTTCGAAAATTTTAATTTTCTCAAAAACGGCTCTAACGATTTTGATTAAAATATCATATGTTTAAGATATTGTCATGATAATTAAAATGTATATCTCGAATTTTCTGGGAATGTCTCCAAAAGTATTCTTTATTATGAACGACTTTTTCATAACTGGTAAACCATAAGAGATAGACAAAATTTCACTACACAAAAAATGTAGATCGCGTTAAAATACACAATTTATGTCATATACATTTCTTTTGTTGAGTGAACCGTTTGCGAGATATTGCTTGTTATTCCCTTAAATTTTCCAATACTTATAGTTTTTCTCCAATTCGTTATTCATTCTTTTATGTCCTGGACATGCAAAGAGAATGGAATGCGCCACATAGCAACCAGCGTTAAAATATTTGACTATCGCTTAAAACCTACCATATTCCCCTTGCATCTACAAGAAAATTACAAATAAGATTGACATCTCGATATCTCGATTAATATGAAGCATATGGAGAATAGGCGTTTGTAAAAATAGATTGTACAAGAGTAGAGAAAGTCATGTGAGTGTAACACATCAGATTTTTTTGGATTCAGGGGGTCTCAAAACACATATTTCCGGTGAAATCTCGGTATCTAATTTTTGGGTGGAATACAATACTTCCCCTACTTACTATACGTAGTAGAGAAAGTAAAAAGTCGGAATAGAAATTTCACCAGAAATACACATTAGGAGATTACGAAACCCCACCAAAATAGTAATTTCTGCAATCTTGATGATTAAGCAAAAGTAAATCTTTGTTTGTACGAACGACAGTAGTGAGTGCCATATTAAGATTATCCACGAGTTTGATACAACATTTTATGCAATCTCAGCATTATAAATTGTAGGAAATAAATCATAAAATAATTCGGCATCCGTAGCTGACAAGTGAGAGCGTCTTCATATGTTCGTAAATGAGACGTTAGATCCTTTCTCTGCGTTTCATTTGTTTTTACGTGGCGTGTTGAACCGATAAGCAAGGTAGCCCTTGGATACATTCCCATTCTGGGAGAGAAGTGAGCAGCTGTTACGGACTATTAAATAGAACAGCATGGTAAGTAATTATAAATTCAGATCTTAATTCTTCTCCATTTAATAATTTGCATTCTCGTTGTTCAGAGAAAAAATTATAAAATTGCTTCATCTTCTCTTCATAATGCCCGGCAACTGGAATGCCGGTATTGTAATGGAAGGATTGCATACAAACATTAAATTTTCATAGTTATCCCTTAAACACACACACAGGGAGTCTGCTATCCACCTTACGTTAATCATTACAAAAATGTTTGCCTGAAATAATTTCAAAGTGGGCAATACGGACTTACATGAATTATTCCTCTATGGTTACGTGCAAGACGCGGAAACGACAGTCAGATCTTTATATCATAATGTAGTTTTTCTTTGACAGTCACATGAGAAAAGAAACGAAGAATCAAACGGATTCAAAAATTTTACGTGTTGAACTATCTTAGACTTTAGCCCCCAAAACATGAATACATTATAACGTATGTTTCGAAACGCGCGGGTATGTGTGAGTGTTTTTAAAGTGTTTAACGCTGGCTCTTGCTTCATACACCACCAGATGTGGCGACATTGGTGGTACATGAAATGGAATAATTGGAAATGGAAATTTGTCGGTAAAAATGCGCCGACATTTGTCAGTTATAAGAACTGAGGAAGACCTAAAAAAAACTCAGTTCTGGAGAACGGTTCTGGGCAGGATTTGAACCACAGACCTCCCTCTCACGAGTAGTTGCCTTAACGACCTCGGCTATCCGTGTCGGTCTATATGTGTGATTTTGTTAGACGAGGACTGTCCCAGAAGTTCCCGACCTTAACAAAGAAAAAACAAAAATTGAGACAGTATTTTTAATACGTATTCCGTGTGAGACGAAAATAGTTTACCTGTTAAAAAGTGCAAGTAATTAATAAATAATCTCACAGCTCTCTATATCAGCGAAGTGTTATTTAAATCGTGTCAAGCATTAATAAATGGAGTGAAGTAAAATTATAATCCGTGTAAGCTTACATTCTTCAACCGCACCACACCTTAAGAGATTCATATCTCTAAAAATAAATACTGACGCAGCCGAGGCAAACATAAATATAATATTTTAAAGAAAACATAAAAATACAAAGTTGATTCTTAAACATTGGGGCGAAGGCCACCAGGTACCATACGTGGTTGCAACTACTTCAAGATCGGCTCCCCAACAGTTGAACTACAATACAACTCCTACATCAAATTGGCTTTCCATACGTGAAGCAACAACCTATCTCAAAATATTGGGAAAAAACATATTTATTTCTCTACGTAGTCTCCTTTCAGCGCGATACACTTTCCCCAGCGATGTTCAATAGCTTCGATACCCTGTTTCTAGTGAGAACCGTCGAGTTCTGCAAAACAGCCATCAATTGCAAACTCCACCTCTTCATTGTTGGCAAATCTTTTACCATCAAGCCATTTCTTCAACTTTGGAAACAGAAAATAATCAGAGGGGGCTAAGTCTGGCGAAGAGGGTGCATGAGGAAGCAATTCAAACTTTAACTCATTGATATTGGCCATGACGATAATGGATGTGTGAACTGGTGCATTGTCTTGATGAAACAGAAGTTTCTTTTTCGCTAAATGCGGCCGTTTTTGCTTGATTTTATCATTCAAACACTGCAATAAGTTTGCAACATACTCGCCATTGATTGCTTTTCCTTGAAGATAATCAATGAAAATTATCCCACGCGCATCCCAAAAAAATGACGCCATGACCTTGCCTACAGATGGAACTGTCTTCGCCTTCTTTGGAACCGATTTTCCCCTCGATACGGCCCAATGTTTGCCTAGAAACACCCAATATTTTAGTGCAAACGAAGGAGCAGACTCCCCCAGAGTAGAATCTAGCTCAGCTTTAATATTAGTTGGACTAAGACCTTTCAAATGAAAGTATTGTATCACATAACGATGGGCAGCTTTATCCACGTTTACAAATTCGCTGAGAGAGTTCACTATTGATGGCTGCCAAACCATTACGAAACAACGTAGCATCGTCAAACTTAAGCTTTATAAGGTTGGTACTTTCTACCATAGTCATTTGTTTGAAACGACAACCGCTATCTATACGTCATATCGGGTACTTCTGGGACTGCCCTCGTATGTGTGTGATTTTGTTGTAACATCATTCGCTTTTCACTTGAAATGAAACACAGACTGCTGATATGTGGTGTTTTTAAGGCCAAGCGGTGGTATTATTGCACAAAACCATCTTCTAATTACAGGGATAATGTAGGGCGTTAACAAATTATTCAAAGGATGTAAAAAGTGTAACTTACTGCTAAGGAAACGTCCGAGAAAGAGTAGATTTCTTTTCCGTGCAAAAAAGTGCTGCTAAGACTAGCTTCAAAGAACCTTTAAATCAAGGTATAATGTCCAGGTCAGTGTGTCAACAACACAGTTACTCACTGTTTGCTCTCCAGCTTAACCTCTTGGAAGGTATGATTTGTAGTACTGTGAAGTAAAGGAATTCATTGGACGTTCGATTCAACTTGTTTCACCTGGAATTATTTTTTTCACTTTTGTTTGTATTCATCTCTTTTCTTTAGGTGTGATTTTACTGTGGTTTGCATTTTAATGCTGTAATCACGAAATTCTCTTATTTTTACTTATTTTGGTGTGGTATTATGCTTGTATAATTTTCCTGTGAATTGGTTTTAGTTTCCACGTGTTCTGAATTTCTTTGTCCTACTTGTCCAAATTTATAAGTTATTATTCTGTTTTAAATTCATCCTAAATTTTTATAATAAAGGTACATATTCACTTTATTTTGATATTTTCTCGTTTATCTTGTTTTGAAGTGATGCAGTAATTTGTATTACAAATTACTTAAATGTAAATAATGATTGTAATATGAATATGCATTTTTATGTGACATTGATTTGAGATGTTTCTTGACTGTAATTATTGTTGATAAGTAAGTTTATACTGCCTTACTGAAACTGACAATAATAGCGTGCAATAATGCAGAGGGGGGTGAGCTGTTTATCATTATTGGAAACGAGGAAGTTGCGTAATGTTGGCGCGTTTTTCCGTTTAGAACCTTCTGGAATATTTCCCTAGAGCATATGTATTCATAATTTTCATTGGATATTAAAATAGCCGCTAATGTTGGCGCGTTTTATTAGCCAATTGCAGTTCAGTTATAATGTTTAGGCATATCGGTGTGTATGGGTATAAAAGCAGTAGGTTGGAGGTAAATTCAGTTCAGTTCATCAAAAATCTGTGTACACTACACGTCGTCTTCAGTCAGTCAGTTCGTCGAAAGTATTTGTACGGTAAACGTCGGGTATCGATTCACAAGTTACGCGCAGCAGAATTATGAAAAATCTAAAGTATGGTAAAGTTAATTATACAAAAGGTTGAAGTACGTGGATTAAAAGTGATCAGTAAGAAGTTGTTATAACAGTTTCAGTTTGGCGAGTGTTAAGATCAATGTATAAATGTGATAGTTAACGTGTTCGACAATAAATGTGTAAAACAAATTTCTTCATCAGTGTTATATTTGGATAAAAGATTCCTTTCCGTTTACACACCCTGATCAAGAAACATGTTCGACCGAGAAATAATAGCTAGCCGGAGGACAGTGAAACAGAATTAAATAAAAAATAAAATTAAAATTCTTTCAAACAAAAACTAATACTGCCGCAAATTGCTAACACCAGATGGAGCTACAAACCGAACAAATGAATGACGTCACAAGATGGCTTCACATGAAGTAAACACACATACACAAACATCACAAGTAATAACATTATAAGTAATACCGTTACAAATTGGCTACCACAACGTGGGGCTACAATAATGTTAAATAAATAAACAATAATACTACTACAAATTGGCACCCAGAATGTGGGGCAAAGTGACCAGGAAAGGGGCAGAGTGACCAGGAAAGTAGCAGAATTAACCAGAATGTGGAACGAATGGAGCAGTGAACTGATCTACAAGACGCAGATTCCAGAAACAACTACGGGGACGACAGACTACGCGGATGATTGGACATCGTAATTCCATTCCGAGATTACAAGGCAACAGGGAAATTCAACAACAGAACACCAAAACGACGTAGATTCATCATTAATACAACGCAGAAGCAACATATAACCTAGGAGAGAGGGGCAGGAAGCTGGACATCAAAGTAACAGCAACAGACAGTATCACAAAGGTCAGAGTATAGTAATTTTTTTTGAAAACAAAATTATAACATTCAAATGTACTTGAGGAGTGGTAGGATAAAGAAGACAATGGCTACTAATAATATTGAAGAAACAATAATGGAAGGGTATAATGTAACAGTTAGCTGTAATTCAATACAGGTTACAGAAAATAGCTCAAACACTGTAGAATTTGAGGGAGGAAATGTTAGTGAAGAAAGCCAGAATACAATAGCAGGAAATGTTCATTTTGATGCTAGTATGATGATGGAAATGATGAGAAATTTTGGCGAAACAGTAAATAAGAATATTCAGAATATGAGGGAAGATATGCAAAAGAATAATGAGAAATTAGAACAAAAATTAACTCAGAGTATGAGGGAAGATATGCAAAAGAATAATAGGGAATTAAAAGAAGATATTGATAGGAGTTTAGAACAAAAACTAACCCAGAATAATGAGAAATTAAGGGAAGATATTGATAGGAGTTTAGAACAAAAACTAACTCAGAATAATGAGAAATTGAGGGAAGATATTGATAAGAGTATTACAGATCAATTGAGGGAAGAAATTGGTAAGAGTAATGAGAAATTAGAGCAAAAATTAGATCAAAATAGGGAAGAAATTGAAAAGAAATTCATGGAGCTAGATAGTAGTATGATGAGAATGAGAAATGAAAATCTGGAAATGATAGCAAATGAAATAGGTGAAGTTTCAAAGAAAATGTCAGAAATGAGTAGGGAAATATCAAACCAAAAAAGTGAGGTTAATACTAAGTTTGAACATGTTGATGTAAAATGTACAGAATTAGGTAGCCGAATGAGTAGCATTTCAAGTGAGTTAAGAGAGATGATGGAGGCTACAAATGCAGATTTAATTCAGGTGCAAGTTAATTTCAGAGGGGAAATATCTGAAATTCAGAAGGAGTCAGAAACACAGAGAAATAAATTGTCTGAAGAAGTTAAAGATTTGTCTAAAGATTTGAATCAACAGCTAACTTCTGAAATTAACAAACACCAAGCTGTTCAAAATGAGAATAATAAAAAATTGGAACGGACAATAGAAAATCTGCAAGGTACTGTAAATAGGTTAGAATTGAATTCAAGGATAAATATATGTGATGTTAATGTATCTGATGTACAAAATAATGATAGAGGTAGTTCCTCAGGTATGACAAATAATGTGAGTGATGCGGCAGCTTCATCTATAGCTAATGCTGAAACTCAGAGTGCACAAGTAACACTAGAGAATTTAAATATGGGAGTAGGGAATTTGCAAAATTACAATCATATCTTAAGTGATTTTCCACTTCCAAAATTTAATGAAAACTCTAGTCCAGTACAGTTTATTGCAGAATTATCAGAGTATTTTCAAATTAAAAAGATACCTGAAGCATTGAAAATGATAGTTGTCAAAAGATGTTTGGACCAGAAAACTTTAGATTGGTTACAAATGGTATCCGGGGGTGAAATTTCATATGAATCCTTTAAGAGGTTATTCATGAACAGATTTTGGAATGTTACGGTAGAGCACAGAATTCGAGCAATGCTTAGTCATGGTCAATTTGATCCACGAGAGGGAATATCAATGACTGATTACTTACTGAAACATGCAAGTCAGGTTAGAAACTTGTCACCTCCAATCAATTAGGAAGATTTTGTGAGTTTGCTCGCAGGGCATTATCCTTTAAGGATACAAAATTACTTATTAATTGCAAAACCACGTAGCATCTATGAGATGACAGAATTAATGACAGCTTTGGAACAACAGGAAGAAGATATATCTCGAGAGTGGGAGCATAGATTTTTAGATGTGCGAGATAGACGAAATTACCAAGGTAGTTATCAGCAAAGTAGAGGACAAGACAGACGTCATGAAAATAATACCAGACAACGGTATCAATCATACGTTCCACAATTTGAAAGATCGAGGATAGATGGGAGACCAGGTCGACAGGAACAAATAAATTATGTCAGGACAGAAAGATTGCCAGAAAGAGGGCAAAATTATGGAAGGCGGTACATTAGACAAAGGGGAAATTTCACTCACTGGAGGGAAAACAATAACCGGGAAAGATCTGAGGAACGGCAAGAAAATTATGTGCCAAGGGGACATAATTTCAGAAATCGAGGATTTCGAACTCGAGGAAGGGGAACTCAAAACAATGGTAGCGACAATGAGATAGATTTAGCGCCTGTTAGGAATGGCAGTCCCGTACGTGAACATGGAAATAACCAGGAAAACTGTTAATAGACTCCTGTGCAGTAGGTTCTCAGGACGTCTTTAATAATTCAGTATCCATTTCCAATACAAATAATATGCCTACACACACCCTGTAATAAGATTGCAGCAACAAAAGATAAGGGAGAAAATTTCCAGTCACCTCATGTTAGGATGGAAATTGCGAAGAAAGAGATCATTGCAACTATAGATTCTGGTTCGTCAGCTTCAATTTGCTCACAGAAATTTTACATAAATTTAATTAATGAAGGTAACAAAATTATGGCTCTTCCCACTAGTAATTTAGTTTGTCGTGTTGCAATCGGAAGAACGACACAGGTCATAAAAACACAAGCTCTACTTAACATACTTATCGGCGGAGAGAATTTTGAGGTTATGTTTCTAATTGTAAACCATCTGATTTGTGACATAATTATAGGATGTGACTTCCTACATGAATATGAAGCAAGTATCGATTTTAAACATGAAGAATTAAGAATGACAAAAGACGATAGAGAAATAAAGGTACCATTTATAAAAGAGAAAGTTTCTGTAATCGAGATGACAAAGGATGAGAAAAATCTTTGTGACCAAGAGTTTTTTGTGCAAATAACAGAAACTGATAGAAATAGTCAGATAAAGCAGGTAGTCACAGAATATGAAGGGAATACCATGCCATATTTTCAACAGCTAATAGAAATGCCAGAGAAAGTAGAGAAATTTAAAATCCAAACAAAAGACGACCATGTGAGCGAGACAGACAACATCTGGGAAGAGAAGAGAAATGAGGAAATAATACACAAGTGTGAAGAAGCTTATAACCTTAAGAAAACGCAAAAACAAATCCTTCATGATGTTTTGATGAACAATAGTTCAGTATTTAGTAATATCCCAGGCAGATGTAATGTATATCAGCATACATTTCAAGTAGAAGACGTACCACCATATAGGCACAAGTATGACAATTTACCTATAAGTCTTCGGGATAAAGCTAGACAACTAATAAATAGCATGTTAGAAAATGGGATTATTGAGCAAAGCAATTCTCAGTACATAAATTCAATCTGCTGGAGTATTAAACGAGATGGTAGTTTGAGATTAACATTAGACGGTAGATATGTCAACAAGTATATGAAGCCTGATCATTTTCAAAGTGAAGGAATTGAACAATTAATTACGAAACTTTCAAGAGGGAGATTTGTGACATCCATTGACCTCACTGCATCATATTGGCAAGTGGAATTAGATCCACAAGTGCGTGATTACACTTCATTTCAATACTCGGGGATCCAGTATCGTTTTTGTGTAAATCCTTTTGGTTTAAAAAAACTCAGGAAGTGGATTTTTGAGAGCCATTCACAGTATCTTTGGAAATTCTGCAGACGACTTCTTAATAAAGTATATTGACGACTTCCTAATCATTAGTCAAACATTTGAAGAACACATGAATAATGTCCATTATGTGTTAAATGAACTGCAACAACATGGTATGACTGTGAACATACTAAAATAAAAATTTTGTGTCAAGGAAATAAATTTTCTGGGTTATGTAGTGGATGAACGAGGTATAAGACCTGATCACAAGAGAATAGAAGCTATAATGAAAATTCCACCACCAAGGAACGTAAAACAAATTAGACGTCTCTTAGGGGTATTGAACTTTCGGAGTAAGTTCGTACCAAGATATTCGGCTGAAATAGAACCACTGCGGCAGCTACTCCGAAAGAACAATAAGTGGAGATGGACAGAGGAGCATCAAAAATGTTTTGAGAGAGTAAAAGAACTCTTTGCTAAGTCCATATTGCTCGAGAGGCCCAGAGAAGATTTGGAATATAAGATTTATGTCGACGCATCAATGCAAGGATAAGCCGGAATTTTAGGACAGCGAGACATCAACAATGACTTTCACGTCATTAGTACAGCTTCTAGAGGACTTACAAATATTGAGCGGAATTCTTCAGTGACTCAGTTAGAAATTGGAGCACTATATTTCTCATTAATTCGTTTTAAAACCTATATTTATCAGCAAAGGGTGAAAGTATATTCAGACCACATCAGCTTAACTTTCATACAACGGTGTAGATTATGTAGTGGAAAACTTGCTAGATACATTCATGCAATATCTGCATTCGATATTGAGATTATACACATTCCTGGCAAAAATAATACCTTCAGTGATTTGCTATCAAGATTGAACTACAACCCACAAATTCCCGAAAATATTGAAAGGCCTAGAAATGAAGTCAAAATATTGACAATTGAAATTCCTTTAAGCAAAGAAATGATAAGAAAATTGAAAAATATGGGGAAAATTCAAAATGAGGACGCAAAATTATTAGTACTTAAAGAAAAGGCACCACTAATTGAAGAGGCAAAGAAAGAAATTGTAGCAATTCGGGATGGGACATTATACAAGAAGCATGGAAAAGAAGTGCCTAGTTGGAAGGTAATGGTTCCGAAAAGCATGGAAAAGGAACTAATTAAGAATTTTCACGAAGGGCTAGCACACTCAGGGACGGACCGGACAACTTCTATGATTTTAGAGAATTTATACATATCCAAATTGCGTCAGAAAGTTCGAAAATTTATATCGTGCTGCAACCTGTGTCAGAAGGCAAAGCAAATAAATGCAGCATATGCATTTGAAACTAATTCGGTTATAAGGGATAAGCCGAGATGTGTAATTAGTATCGATATTCATGGTCCGATGCCTCCAAGTCAATTTGGAAACAAATATATATTTGTCTGTTATGATATATTCAGCAAATATGTAAGAATTTACCCTTTGAGAAAACCTACAGGTTTAGCATGTTTAAATAGACTACTCAAGTCATATGTGATAGAAGAAGGACCGATCCAATCTGTATTGAGCGATAATGCTTCGTACTTCACAGAAAAAAAATTTATGGATGGACTGAAAGAAAATGACATTAAACAATATTTTTCGTCAAGATACAGACCGAACTCCAACCCCGTGGAGAGGGAAATTAAGGAAATTTCAAATTATTTGAGGGTGCTGTGTCATCGAAAACAAACCCAATGGTATGGATACGTGAATTTCGTTCAGAATCTACTAAATGAAACTGTAAACAATGTGACTGGATACAAACCATGTGAACTTAAGTTAGGAAAGAAGATCAACACAATGTGTAAGAAAATTCCAGAAGCCATTCCAGATGCGCACTCGATACCACAAACAGAAGAAGAGATGTTCCGAAAAGTACGAGAGGATGAAGAATAAGGCCATAAAAAGAAAAATTAAACATGAAGAAAAGAAGAGAAAGGAATGGAGGATCAAAATAGGAGATTTAGTTTTGGTTAAAACCAAGAAATTATCGGATAAAGCAAATAAACTTTATTGGCGAATGTTTCTCAAATACCATGGACCATATGAAATTGTTGAAGTATATGGAACAAATACATATGAGTTATGTAATCCAACAACTCGAAAAAGCATTGGAAAATTCCATATTGAGATGCTGAAACCATACAACAATGAAGATAAAGGTGAAACAGAAGCCAATGATGATAAATAGTAAATGCTGGATAGTTAAAGAGGAAATGCAGAGAAATGTATTGGAACGTAAGAGGGTTAATTATGTATGTATGTCATAAGATAGGAGAAATAAATTTTGGACATAAATAAATGTTTAAAAGGAAAATAACATTTTATTAGTAACTGTAACAGCATTTGAAATAGAGCATGATGTTAGTAAAGTACGTAGATATAATTCCAAGAGTATTGTGAATATACAGTATAAAACAACAAAAATGGGGTAAAAGTACTTAAAACAAATATTTATGTAGCAAACAGAAAATGTGAAACAGTGTCTAGATTTAAGAGATGTAAATATATTTGTGTAAAGGGTGAATATTTTTGGTAAATATGTTTAATAATTACACCAAATTCTTGAATTGATAAATTTTTGTTAACAATATAAGAAAGTAAACCATTTTTTGTAACAGTAATTAAATACTTCAGGGTACAGTATTTGCTATAAAAATTGTGATGTCAGATTAATGTCTAGAAACATTAAACCAGAGCCAGTAAGTAGTGGCGCGATAAAAAAAAAAACATATGTCGTGTGTTAAATGCGTGTGATGTGTTAAGTGAAAGTGATAGCGTGTGTTCCAAGATTTAGGAGACTAAAAACCCAATTATAAAATTTCCAAACAAGTTGTAAATATTCATAATTATGTTTCTAGTGGGGCATATGATGCAGTACTTAAATGTAAATAATGATTGTAATATGAATATGCATTTTTATGTGACATTGATTTGAGATGTTTCTTGACTGTAATTATTGTTGATAAGTAAGTTTATACTGCCTTACTGAAACTGACAATAATAGCGTGCAATAATGCAGAGGGGGGGTGAGCTGTTTATCATTATTGGAAACGAGGAAGTTGCGTAATGTTGGCGCGTTTTTCCGTTTAGAACCTTCTGGAATATTTCCCTAGAGCATGTGTATTCATAATTTTCATTGGATATTAAAATAGACGCTAATGTTGGCGCGTTTTATTAGCCAATTGCAGTTCAGTTATAATGTTTAGGCATATCGGTGTGTATGGGTATAAAAGCAGTAGGTTGGAGGTAAATTCAGTTCAGTTCATCAAAAATCTGTGTACACTACACGTCGTCTTCAGTCAGTCAGTTCGTCGAAAGTATTTGTACGGTAAACGTCGGGTATCGATTCACAAGTTACGCGCAGCAGAATTATGAAAAATCTAAAGTATGGTAAAGTTAATTATACAAAAGGTTGAAGTACGTGGATTAAAAGTGATCAGTAAGAAGTTGTTATAACAGTTTCAGTTTGGCGAGTGTTAAGATCAATGTATAAATGTGATAGTTAACGTGTTCGACAATAAATGTGTAAAACAAATTTCTTCATCAGTGTTATATTTGGATAAAAGATTCCTTTCCGTTTACACACCCTGATCAAGAAACATGTTCGACCGAGAAATAATAGCTAGCCGGAGGACAGTGAAACAGAATTAAATAAAAAAATAAAATTAAAATTCTTTCAAACAAAAACTAATACTGCCGCAAATTGCTAACACCAGATGGAGCTACAAACCGAACAAATGAATGACGTCACAAGATGGCTTCACATGAAGTAAACACACATACACAAACATCACAAGTAATAACATTATAAGTAATACCGTTACAAATTGGCTACCACAACGTGGGGCTACAATAATGTTAAATAAATAAACAATAATACTACTACAGGAGATAGTCAACTAACTTTTCGCCTCTTAGCGCCACCAACGTGCTCCTTAAAGTAACATTTTATTTGTTTTAATTACTTGTGTGATTGATTCTGGCTTTATTGCATTTTGGAAAACGTTTAGAAATATTTGTATGAAAATTCCATAACAAATCCTACCGTGACCTTAGCACTGTTTTTCTTTATGATAGCTTAAATTAATTGAATCACAGATTCTTTACTATATTTCGCTGTTTATTTGTTATTTTTGGTGCATTTTTGCTGCTTGTGTGAATTTTTCTAATATTTTTATAATGGATACCATTTACTTTTTGTTTCGACAAAGACGTCGACATTAGTGGCCCGGGGGAGATGTGGCGAGCACATGTAAATCTAGTTTGGTAGGCCTGATTTGAGCCGATCCTCCCAAAAGTGTTGGATTGGGCTGTTTAAGGAAGGATCAACTCAACTTTGGCAACATTGTGCTTGTTTTAGAAAGAGCTAGAAAGATCCAGAATATTCGTAGCTTGGAGTGACGTATTGACCGGAAGTTGTGGTGGGAATAATTAATTATAAAATAAATGAGTCATCTTGATTCGCTCTCTTTAGCTATGGGAACTTAGTAGTGTAAAGTGCTCTGTGCATCTGCCTCGGAGGGAGGGAGTTGAGGATGTTCTTTTAAAGTCGTCCTCCATGGTGTAGTGATTACCATGCTAGCCTCCAGTTCTCGAAGTAGGCGGTACAACCCAGTAGAAAGCGATGAATTTTTTTCGGAGGTACAAATCCTTAGCATGGCTTCCTTCGGAAGAGAAGTATAGCCGGTGGTCCCGTGTCGTAAATTTACGGCACGTAAAAGAACCTCAAGCCTGATAAAGAGACCTCTGAGCAAAATTATCGGTCTTTCACACCCAATATAGAATGGGATGCTAAGGACCATAGTAGTTAAAGAGCGTCCATAAATAAAGCTAAGTTGTTATATGTGTTCTTTTAAATGATTTAATATAGAATTTTTAAGGTAACAGATCTTGTGTTATTAAAATTGTCGATATTTAATTAACTTGTTCTAATAATCCCGGTAATCCTGGAAGTTGCAATCCTTAGTTTTGCATGCCAAGCGAGTATGTCCCCCATTTGCCATTACGAGGGGCACTATTTATATTTTGAGCCTAATAATTAAAACAAAGTAATTTCTGATTGAAAACTGCTTTATTGTTTTTAAAAATATTCTCCTTAATGATCAATACACTTTTGCATCCGTTTGAACCATTTGTCAAAACATTTATTCCAGTCTTCTTGAGACACCTCCAAAACATGGTTTTTAAAGGCATCAACGGCTTCTTCTGCCTACAAAAATCGTTGTCCACGCAATTTATTCTTGATGTTCGGGAACAGAAAGAAGTCATTGTGTGCCAAATCAGGACTGTATGGCGGATGACCCATCAATTCGATTTTTTGAGCCTTCAAATACTCTGCTGTTAGGCGAGATGTGTGTGCGCTCGCATTGTCTTGGAGAAGAACGATCCTACGGTTCTTGTTGGTTTTATTTACTTCACCGAAGACTTCCGGCAAACAAATGGTTGTGTACTATTCGGCATTGACCGTTTTACGTTCCTCTAAAGGCACTGTTGCCACATGGCCAGTTTTGCTGAAAAAGCAGGCGACCATTTGCTTCGAAGTGCTTCGAGTGCGAACAACTTTTGTTGTATTTGCTTCATCTTGAAACACCCATACAGTCGACTGCTGTTTACATTCCGGCTCATACGCATAGATACACGATTCCTCACCTATTACAATCTTATATACGTCTTTTGAGGCACCGCCATTGTATTTCTTGAGCATTTTTGTGCACCAATTGACACGAGCATCTTTTTGAGATTGCGTCAAATATGTGGGATCCAACGAGAGCAAACCTTTTTCACGGCTAAATAACCATGCAATATTATATAATAAACCAGAAGTATTTCTTATTGTGATGTTATATGATCTTTAAAATTTGAGTTGGTATATGTTAATTCACATCACATAAAAAATATTGCAATATTTTATATATGCTAGTGGATTTAATGCTTAGGGTTGCCTCAATCTCATAATATGTCGCATGACGATCTTTCATTATTAGTTTTTGCACAGCATCAATGTTTTCTGGCACAACTGATTTTGGATGACCTTCACGAACTTCATCATTGAGCGAACTCCGGCCACGATTAAATTCGTTATACTAGCGTTTCACAGTGGCAAAGGATGGAGCTTCGTCGCCAAATGTGCAAGTTAGTTGATCGATGCACTCTTGTCTTGATAATCCACGTCGAAAGTCGTAATAAATCATTGCACGAACATTTTCACGAGTTAATTGCATGTTTTTGTTGACACAATTTTCAAGTTAGTGTAAACAAAACAAATGACGGTCTATTGACAAAATGTTTGAAGTAGATTATGGTCAAAAATGTCAAACTTTCCATTGGAAACGTCAGATGGCACCTACAACATTCAGGGTTGCCAAGGCTCAAAATATAAATAGTGCCCCTCGTACCTGAAGTAAGGAAAGTTTATCAAAGTTGTTATGACAATGTCGTGACAAGATGACTATCGCTTTAGACTACTGTGTGCTTATACCTACAACGAAATTTGTAATGAAAGTTTTTCTCGATTAACAAGAAGTAAATAGAAGAATAAGGGTTTGCAAAAATTGTTTGTACAAGTCAGGTGTATGCAACACATTAAATTTTTATTTATGTTTTAAAATACGCTGTTTAGCTATTTATGACATCAGCATCATAAGGTATCTTATTGCAATACGTGACTGAAATGTGGTCATACGAAGCCACAAAGCCGAGTCTGATAACACTGGTCGGCTAAAAAATAAAAAAAAAAATCCCTCTTTGGAAAAATATCTGGTGTGATTAATTCACATTACTTTCTCTACCCTCTATCTTTATTAGTGGGTAATACAAACATTCTTACTAGAGGTTATGTTTCTATCTAGCACATTTTAATCCATATAAACCTTTGCAGAAATAGCTACATTACACATTACGTTATAAATACAAAGAGAACAGCGATAGTCAAATGTTTAAGAACTGCACGCTATATGCTGGCCTTAAAATTCCATACTGTTTCCATGACATCGCGAAAAGCAATTGCAAATCAACAGGACTTGAAAAGTATTGAGTAATTCTAACCATTAATAACGGATATCTCGGAAATGGCTGATGCCACAAAGAAAATTATTTCAAGTAAATTGTGTGTGTTAAAGAGCTCTACATTTTTTGTGTAGTATGTTTTCATCTATCGCTTAATGATTATCATTTATACAAGATTATAAAATTTCGTCCCGAATAGGAATAATCCACAGGCTATTTCCAGAAAATTCAGGATAAACATTTTATTTGTCGTGTAAATATCTTTTATATATGGTATTTTAATAAAAATCTTTAAAAATCAAAATTTTCGAAAAATGTTCCATATAAAGGGCAGTTCAGGTGGGAGACTTTCTTGAAAATTTTTTAGTCGCATCCCTGGAAGATGCTGGACTTAAATACCGAGTATGGTACTTATCCAACTTTTTGTTTTTTAGTTAAGCTGTTCACAGACATAGATATAGCTGAAATGGAAAGGAGATACAGCCGGAAATGGAACGAAAACAAGTTAACCGACTACTGTTGCATTATTGTGCGAGAGACTCCTGAAGAACCGTATAAAAGAAAAAGGACAACAAATTAAGTTTTCATTAAAGTGGAAATTTTCTTCAGTTTTAATAGTGTTATTGCTAAGATAGTGGTAATTTCCAATTAGGGTTGAAAATAAAAGCAGACGAAAGTGCAGTGAGCATTAATGTACATGTGTGTTATTAAATTTATGCAGTGGTGTTCAAGTTTACAAAACATTAAATTTTAACCAGAACACATTCATAACTAAAACAACTCAGCTCAACTACTGCTTGCAGAATTGAGAGTGTTATTTATTATTTCACTTAATTTATTTGTAACGATGTTGATGGGTTTTGCATGACATCAGTAGTGTTTTCTTTAATCTCTATGCAAGTAACGTGGTTTTATTTTTTAGCAAGAAGATGCAGATTTATTTCTTTATAGTTACATCGGATTTATCATCCGTCATTATTTACCCAACATGAAAAAAATCTGATGATACACTCACATGACTTTCTCTACTCTTGTACAAACTATTTTTACAAACGCTTATTCTCCATCTACTTCATGTTAATTGAGATAAACATTTGCAGACTCTATCTTATTGCTAATTTTCTTGTAGATGTAAGGGGAATATATATTTACAAGGGCAATATAGAAATACAGTAGCCTTTAAGCACATACATATGTCTTAATAGCTGGTTGCTAGGTGCAGCACCATTCCCTTTTCCACAGATTAATACTCTTTGCATATCCAAGACAAAAAAATGAATAACGAATTCCCATTTGAGAAAATAAGTATTGAAAAATTTAAGGGAATAACGAGCAATATCTCGAAAATGGTTCACTCAACAAAAAAATGTATGACATAAATTGTGTATTTTAACACGATCTACATTTTTTGTGTAGTAAAATTTTGTCTATCTCTTATGGTTTACCAGTTATGCAAAAGTCGTTCACAATGCAGAATAATTTTGGAGACATTCCCAGAAAATTCAAGATATACATTTCATTTGTCATGAAATATCTTAAACATATGATATTTTAATCAAAATCGTTAGAGCCGTTTTTGAGAAAATTAAATTTTTCGAAAAATGTTCCATGTAAAGAGTAATCTGGGATGGGGGGATTTTCTTGAAAACCTTCGTGTCACATCTCTGGAAGATACTGAACCTAAATACCAAGTTTGGTGTTTATCCCACTGTTTGTTTCTGAGTTATGCTGTTCACAGACACTTACACACATACACGGACGTTTTGAAAATGCTTTTTTTGGATTCAGGGGGTCTCAAAACATATATTTCCGGTGAAATCTCGGTATCGAATTTTTGGGTGGAATACAATACTTCCCCTACTTACTATGCGTAGTAGAGAAAGTAATACAAATGAAAGTGACATATGAACCCTGACTAATTCGATCAAAAAAATTTATACATTAAAAGAATTGAAACTGTACAATGAATTATTTGTAGACCACCCCGGCGCACAAAATCTCTTCTAAACACTGGAAGTCCGGTACACAAATAATGTAATATATATCAAAGAATGGTGAAGAAGATTTCTCATTGTTTGTAGCAGATCGAAATATAGGCGCCGAGTATCGATCCTGGATTCTGTCACATTACCTGTAGTAAAATAATACCTAATCCGTAACTACACCACTGAAATGTATAAAGACTTTAAAATCATCCTGTTTATAGGCACATATTTCCAGGACAGGAGAATCCAATAAGAGCCTTAATGCATTATAGACCAAGCTTGAGATAGTGAGCCCACAATATCGTCGCTGTTTCTTCATTAACTGTTTCCAGCTCAGTAATTTAGAGCACAAGAGAAAGTGATAGCGGAACACATAGGAAAGTTAAGGTTATATTCAGACATAAAGCACAAACTATGAAGCCGGCATTTGTTCTAATTACCTACAATCAGCACTGTTAATTCAGTGATTCGTATTGAGAAGCATATCAAGCGTGTTATGTACGCAGGGCCGGCTCCAGGAGTTGTGCGGCCCCGTGCAATAAGCAAGTGCGGCCCCTCGTACGTTTTCAGACAACTAATTTTTATCAGCAATGTTAGTCCTCCGTGACTATTCATTTTCACATAAAGTATATACGAGGGGCGTCCAATAAGTAAGTTTCCCTATTTTATAAAAAACATTGCACACAATTAATCATGTTGAATTAATTTTATTTATATTGTACAATCCTTCTGTTACTTTCCTACATAGTCAACATGTTTTTCCAAGCATTTTTGGGGACGTGACACAAGTTTTTCCAAGCCAGTGTGTACCAGATCGGGTCCTGTGCTCGCAACCAGCTGTTCACTGATATGACTTCATCATCGGTGTTAAAAATGCTTACCTTTGCGTTGGAGGAACATGTGAAAATCACTTGGGGCAAGCTCTGGTGAATACGAAGGATACGAGAAAACTTCCAAGTTGAATCTTGACCCAGGCGGAGCTCAGAAGATTCAACTGGGAAGTTTTCTCGCATCCTCCATATTCACCAGATCTTTTCCCAAGTGATTTTCACATGTTCCCCTGACTCAAAGGTCATCATGGAGGTAAGCTTGTGGTTTACCGGGAAAAATGCGAATCATTTGGAGAATTTAATGTCGTGTCGGCATGTTGCCATGGTAGCTCAGTGGTTAGAGCAGCCGGATGGAGACCGGGAGATCCGTGGTTCAAATCCTGGCTATGGCATTCTGCCTTTCCAACCCTGTCCAACACACGGCTTGTGTGAAAGAGCAATTAATTCCATTAAAAAAAACTTTATCCCGTAATAAGAAGTGCATAGAAGAACAATCCTTTTTAAGAATAATTTGATGAAAAATGATCACAGAAAATTATACAAATTCAAACTACACATTACGTGCAGAAGCAAATGATTCTGATAATGTGTATTCGTATATCATTTTAATATTAATTTTAGAAGCATATACGAGGACGATACGAAAATTTTTAGAATGCTATGTTTCTAAAAACAAATTAATTTTATTTGCATTTGACAGCTACTTTCCAATATTTTGTGATTTGATTGTCCTGCAGTTTCTTCAAATTGCTATAACAGTTTGTTAGAATTATCATAATTTATTTATTCTGTGTTCACCTAAATATGAATTTGGCTAAAGAACATTTTCGGGCTATGAGTTTTTACTATCATATCGTCATTAACGCCTAAACGATGTGAAGATCGTTTAGAAACGCATTTGACGAAGAAGCACCGTCTAAGTCAACATTTATAATTGGTACAGAGAATTACAGAGAGATCGGTGTTTCCCAGTGATAAATTTCGCGAAGGGCACCCAAGAACTGCTGATACTGATGAAAATATTGCCGCTGTTCGAGCAACGCTTGAAGAAAATCGACGGGCATCTTATGAATTTATTCGAGCGACATTGGTATGAGCCAAATCCAAAACATTTTACATCAACAGACGTGAAAAAACTTTGTCGTCGATGGATTCCACGTAAACTTACTCCCGGTTAAAAACAACAACGCATTGATTGGTGTAAAAAAACTGCAACAAATTCCAAGGCGGCTTTTCAAATTTGGTTTGGAATATCGTTACTGGTGATGGATATTGGATTTATTGATATGATCCTGAAAATAAGAGCGATTCGCTTAATGGGTCTTTCGAACAGAACCTAAACATACAAAAGTCCGACAAATTCACAATGCTGGTAAGAAGATGGTTGTTAGTGTTTACTTTCTCTACTACGTATAGTAAGTAGGGAAAGTATTGTATTCCACCCAAAAATTCGATACCGAGATTTCACCGGAAATACATGTTTTGAGACCCCCTGAATAAAAAAAATTGGAAACATGTGTGTGTGCATAACTCAGAAACGAACAGTCGGATAAACATCAAACTTGGTATTTAGGTTCAGTATCTTCCAGAGATGCGATACGAAGGTTTACAAGAAAATCCCCCCACCCCAGATTACCCTTTACATGTAACATTTTTCGAAAAGTTTAATTTTCTCAAAAATGATTAAAATATCATATGTTTAAAATATTTTCATGGCAAATGAAATGTATATCTCGAATTTTCTAAGAATGTCTCCAAAAGTATTCTTCATTGTGAACGACTTTTGCATAACTGGTAAACAATAAGAGATAGACAAACGTATACTACACAAAAAATGTGGATCGTGTTAAAATACACAATTTATGTCATATACATTTTTGTTGTAGAGTGAACCATTTTCGAGATATTGCTTGTTATTCCCTTAAATTTTCCAATAATTATACTTTTTCTCAAATTCGTTATTCATTTTTTTGTCCTGGTAATGTAAAGAGAATGGAATACTCCACATAGCAACCCGCTCTTAAAATATTTGACTATCGCTTAAAGCCTACAAATTCCCCTTGCATCTACAAGAAAATTAGCAATAAGATTAACATCTCGATTAACATGAAGCATATGGAGAATAAGCGTTTGTAAGAATAGTTTGTACAAGAGTAGAGAAAGTCATGTGAGTGTAACACATCAGATTTTTTGTACTGTTATGCCGATTGGTACAGAAATGTCTGTTTACGGCAAATTTTTGAAAAAGTTTGTGAAAAACGCCCTAAAGGAAAAATAATGTTACATCATGGCAACGCATCGACGCATACAGCAAAACTAACAATTTCCAACAATTAAAGTAAAATGCGTGGAATTACTTTTTCGTCATCAGATGAAGCAGTGGAACATTATAAAAATCTAGTTTCTGAAGTGTCTCAGGAAGAGTGGCATCATTTGCTTTAAGAACTGTATTGATGTTAAAGGGGAATATTTTGAAAAATGATAAAAATCATTTAATCCATGTATGATATTCTAAAATGTTTTACTGTCTCCCTGGTATAGTATTGGTTAGAGACATGTCGGAAATGCACGCTGGCCGGGAAAAACAGACCGTTTTGGAAATGCAATAGACAAGTTTTCAATAGGGGGCCGGAGTCGACCGGTGAACAGGTCTTTGTAACTACAAGCATACGTGACCAGTACAAGAGACCCTCAGGTTTTAAGCTAAAGTAAGGAGTTTGGCAAAAATGTGTGTTTTATCTTGAGATCGCATCAGTTCTCATGGGAACGTTCAAAACCTTTAGGTTTCAAAAACATGCGAGAAACTAAGTATAGGAGTTTATATAATATTTATGCACCAGTAGGAAAATTAAACTTATTTTAAGGAAATTCTGTAAACAAATGATATTAAAGGAAGATGTCACATGAGTTGGTAGACGAAACGAAACTTGCATGGCGAGATCTGAAATGTGCGAGTAGGATAGGGCAGGTCTAAAAGCGGAGGGGGAGTTAGCACCTCGATCTAATTACTTAGACCTCCGGGACGGAGGGATGAGAGGAGAGAGACAGAGGGCGGCCGGATCAAGAGGCATGAAAGGCAGATAGCAGGGTCTATAACATTTACAGATTTGAACTCCCCTCACTCCTGACGGCTAAAGCATTCCCGGGGTGGCCCGGGACCCGGAGACCGCTCAAAGTCCTGGGGGCGATAGTTTACTCAGAGCATCTTTTTTCCCTGCCATGCACACGCCGAGACCTCCCGCCGACACTTGCAACCCTGAAAGAAATTAAGCAGATGTAAGGTGAAGTGAAATGAGAATGGAGATTAAATGGAGGGACAGGAAATTCGGGGGATGTAAGGATCCTTCGCAGCATTCGCCTGGCGACTCGGGGAAACCCGAAAAAAAACATGGGTCTGGAAGGTCGACTATGGTAATCGAACCCACGACCTCTGGAGTGTGGTGCACTGACGTTACCGGCTCAAACATCCCCCTCGGTAATTCACGAGTAAGATCACTTGCATTTTGCGGTCGCGGGGAGACGAACATGTAAATCACTGCGTTTTGGAGCTGCGGGGGGGGGCGAACATGTAAATAACTGCTTTTTGGAGTCGCGGGGAGGCGAACATGTAAATAACTGCTTTTTGGAGTCGCGGGGAGGCGAACATGTAAATAACTGCGTTTTGGAGCTGCGGGGATGCGAACATGTAAATAACTGCTTTTTGGAGTCGCGGGGAGGCGAACATGTAAATAACTGCTTTTTGGAGTCGCGGGGAGGCGAACATGTAAATAACTGCGTTTTGGAGCTGCGGGGATGCGAACATGTAAATAACTGCGTTTTGGAGCTGCGGGGGGGGGCGAACATGTAAATAACTGCTTTTTGGAGTCGCGGGGAGGCGAACATGTAAATAACTGCTTTTTGGAGTCGCGGGGAGGCGAACATGTAAATAACTGCTTTTTGGAGTCGCGGGGAGGCGAACATGTAAATAACTGCGTTTTGGAGCTGCGGGGGGGGCGAACATGTAAATAACTGCTTTTTGGAGTCGCGGGGAGGCGAACATGTAAATAACTGCGTTTTGGAGTCGCGGGGGGGCGAACATGTAAATAACTGCGTTTTGGAGCTGCGGGGGGGGCGAACATGTAAATAACTGCGTTTTGGAGCTGCGGGGGGGGCGAACATGTAAATAACTGCGTTTTGGAGCTGCGGGGATGCGAACATGTAAATAACTGCGTTTTGGAGCTGCGGGGGGGGGCGAACATGTAAATAACTGCTTTTTGGAGTCGCGGGGAGGCGAACATGTAAATAACTGCGTTTTGGAGCTGCGGGGGGGGCGAACATGTAAATAACTGCTTTTTGGAGTCGCGGGGAGGCGAACATGTAAATAACTGCGTTTTGGAGTCGCGGGGAGGCGAACATGTAAATAACTGCGTTTTGGAGCTTCGGGGATGCGAACATGTAAATAACTGCGTTTTGGAGCTGCGGGGGGGGGCGAACATGTAAATAACTGCTTTTTGGAGTCGCGGGGAGGCGAACATGTAAATAACTGCTTTTTGGAGTCGCGGGGAGGCGAACATGTAAATAACTGCTTTTTGGAGTCGCGGGGAGGCGAACATGTAAATAACTGCGTTTTGGAGCTGCGGGGGGGGCGAACATGTAAATAACTGCTTTTTGGAGTCGCGGGGAGGCGAACATGTAAATAACTGCGTTTTGGAGCTGCGGGGATGCGAACATGTAAATAACTGCGTTTTGGAGCTGCGGGGGGGGGGGGCGAACATGTAAATCACTGCTTTTTGGAGTCGCGGGGAGGCGAACATGTAAATAACTGCTTTTTGGAGTCGCGGGGAGGCGAACATGTAAATAACTGCTTTTTGGAGTCGCGGGGAGGCGAACATGTAAATAACTGCTTTTTGGAGTCGCGGGGAGGCGAACATGTAAATAACTGCTTTTTGGAGTCGCGGGGAGGCGAACATGTAAATAACTGCGTTTTGGAGCTGCGGGGGGGGGGCGAACATGTAAATAACTGCTTTTTGGAGTCGCGGGGAGGCGAACATGTAAATAACTGCGTTTTGGAGCTGCGGGGATGCGAACATGTAAATAACTGCGTTTTGGAGCTGCGGGGGGGGCGAACATGTAAATAACTGCTTTTTGGAGTCGCGGGGAGGCGAACATGTAAATAACTGCTTTTTGGAGTCGCGGGGAGGCGAACATGTAAATAACTGCTTTTTGGAGTCGCGGGGAGGCGAACATGTAAATAACTGCGTTTTGGAGCTGCGGGGGGGGGCGAACATGTAAATAACTGCTTTTTGGAGTCGCGGGGAGGCGAACATGTAAATAACTGCGTTTTGGAGCTGCGGGGGGGGCGAACATGTAAATAACTGCTTTTTGGAGTCGCGGGGAGGCGAACATGTAAATCACTGCATTTTGGAGTTGCGGGGAGGGGAACATGTAAATAACTGCGTTTTGGAGCAGGGGGGGCGAACATGTAAATCACTGCTTTTTGGAGTCGCGGGGAGGCGAACATGTAAATAACTGCGTTTTGGAGCTGCGGGGGGGGGCGAACATGTAAATAACTGCTTTTTGGAGTCGCGGGGAGGCGAACATGTAAATAACTGCTTTTTGGAGTCGCGGGGAGGCGAACATGTAAATAACTGCTTTTTGGAGTCGCGGGGAGGCGAACATGTAAATAACTGCGTTTTGGAGCTGCGGGGGGGGGGGCGAACATGTAAATAACTGCTTTTTGGAGTCGCGGGGAGGCGAACATGTAAATAACTGCGTTTTGGAGCTGCGGGTGGGGCGAACATGTAAATAACTGCTTTTTGGAGTCGCGGGGAGGCGAACATGTAAATCACTGCATTTTGGAGTTGCGGGGAGGGGAACATGTAAATAACTGCGTTTTGGAGCAGGGGGGGGCGAACATGTAAATCACTGCATTTTGGAGTTGCGGGGAGGGGAACATGTAAATAACTGCGTTTTGGAGCAGGGGGAGGCGAACATGTAAATCACTGCATTTTGGAGTTGCGGGGAGGGGAACATGTAAATAACTGCGTTTTGGAGCAGGGGGGGGGCGAACATGTAAATCACTGCATTTCGGACTCGCGGGGAGGCGAACATGTAAATCACTTGCATTTTCAAGTATGTGGGGAAACCCGTAAAACTTATAAACTGGGAGTACTCAAAACGAGCAATGCAATTTAATAAAGTGGAACTACGCGCCGTCATGTAGTGCTCGCAAACGTGAAGTTTTGTGAGTTGCGGTAAAGGAAATTTATTGCGAACAATTCGCGAAATCGGCCTCTGACGCGAATATATAAATGTTTGTGTGGCAGAATCGAACGTGGGAGTGGAGCTAAAGGGAACGAAACAAAGTGCCTGTGTATAAAGTTATTTAACCATTAAGCGCACCGTACTGAGCATCGTACCCGACATTAAGAGATTCACCATTACACCCTCGCATTTCCCGTATCTCTCCCTCTCCTTCCCTTCGCTAGGATCCAAAATGCAACACATCAGATTTTCTATTATTACTAATTTTGGAATATTGCTGGTACCCCTACGATGTTCATATTACAGCGAGCTACTTTACCGACACAGTTGTTACGAGACAAACAATTTAGTTGTAGGTTTAACCGTCAGAGGGAAACAACAGCTGTCCAGCACGTGGTTATGCTTTTTGTCACTTGAAGCACCACCTACCAAGCCAGTGCACACTGAAATACTGGAAATAATACACTGTCGACAAAAATATGACCAGCACTTTAGAGTTTCTTGAAAATATAAGCAAAATAAGTTTTTACGTAGAGGAAGTATTGCATTCCACCCTAAACTTCGATACCCAGATTTCACCGGAAATACGAGGGCTGTCCCATAAGTACCCGACCTTACAAAGAAAACAAAACGTTTGGGAAAAAACATATTTATTTCTCTACATAGTCTCCTTTCAGCTCGATACACTTTTCCCAGCGATGTTCAATAGCTTCAATACCCTGTTTATAGTGAGAACCGCTGAGTTCTGCAAAATAGCCATCAACTGCAAACTCCACCTCTTCATTGTTGGCAAATCTTCTACCACCAAGCCATTTCTTCAACTTTGGAAACAGAAAATAATCAGAGGGGGCTAAGTCTGGCGAATAGGGTGCATGAGGAAGCAATTCAAACTTTAACTAATTGATTTTGGCCATGGCGATAATGGATGTGTGAACTGGTGCATTGTCTTGATGAAGTAGAACTTTCTTTTTCGCTAAATGAGTCCGTTTTTCCTTGATTTCATCATTCAAACGCTGCAATAAGTTTGCAACATACTCGCCATTGATTGCTTTTCCTTGAAGATAATCAAGGCGTGACCTTGCCTGCAGATGGAACTGTCTTCGCCTTCTTTGGAGGCGATTCTCCCCTTTCAATCCATTGTTTTGACTGTTCCTTCGCCCCAACTGTGAAGTGATGGACCCATGTTTCATCCATGGTTATGAATCGACGCAAAAACTCAGCTTTATTGCAGCGAAACATCGCCAAACACTCGACTGAAACATCCTCACGACGCCGCTTTTGTTCCATTGTGAGTAAAAGCCGCACCCATCTTGCGCATAGCTTTCTCATGTCTAAATTTTCAGTTAGTATGCGATGTACAGCACTTTTTGAAATGCCTACGATGTCTGCTAGCTCGCGCACTCAGTCGACGATCATCCAATACCATTTTGTGGATTTTCTTCGCAATATCTGGCGTGGTCACCTCATTTGGTCGACCACAGCTATGTTCGTCTTGGCAGCTCGTACGTAAACGAAGGAGCAGGCTCCCCCAGAGTAGAATCTAGCTCAGCTTTAATATTATTTGGACTAAGACCTTTCAAATGAAAGTATTGTATCACATAACGATGAGCAGTTTTTACCATGTTTACAAATTCGCTGAGAGCGTTCACTATTAATGGCTGCCAAACAATTACTAAACAACGTAGCATCGTGAAACTTCAAACTTAAGCTTTATAAGTTTGGTAGTTTCTACCGCAGCCATTTGTTTGATACAACAAGCACTATCTATATGTCAGGTCAGGTACTCCTGGAACTGCCCGTGTACTTGCTTTGAAGCACATTGAATTCAAAAGCGCGTTTTTAGAAAAAGGCCTGTGTGTAGGTCGTGTGTCTGAACAGCATAAAGTCGAATAAATACCAAATTTGGTATTTAGGTTCAATATCTTCCAAGGAAATCTCCCCACCCCAGACTACCTTTTACATGGAAATTTTTCCAAAATTAATGGAACAAATAATTTCATCCAGTAAATTCCCCTTAATTCTGAGTGACACTTGTATAATTGGTAAACCGTGAAAGATAGACAAGGTCTTACTACTAACGTAGATAATGTTGAAATGCACAATATGTCAAATATTTTTGTGGGGTTGGCTATTTCCAAGATATTCTTTGTTGTTGGTTTAAATATTCAAAGAATTGTACTTTTCCAAGTGATAAGTCCCTATTCATTTTTGTTTTCGTGGTCATACAGAGTGTTTCAAAAATAGAGGGCATAAATTCAAGTATGCATTCCTCATATGTAGACAATAAAAAAGGTCCATTACAACATGCGTCTGGAAATTCTTGGTTTCTGAGTTATGGCCTTCAAAACAGTGATATTCACGGAATTTTTTCTTCTCGCAGGTAGTAGCCGTGACAGAAGATATTAATAGTACATTCTAACAGTTCATTCCGAGGCGAAGCGTACATTGAGTGTTGTGTTTGGCGTTTGACTGAGCGAGATGTACTCAATCAACAGCTGGCAGTAATAAACTTCATATGCGGCAAGGCGGACGGCAATGCTGCGCTGGCTCGTCGTTTGTACCAAGAGAGGTACTTACAGCGAAGATGTCCAGATCGGAAGACATTTGAACGTCTACATTGCCGCTCATGGGAAGTTTACGTCTCCTGGTTTGGGGACGGGACGACCAAGATCTGCAACTCCAGATGCAGAGGAGGAGATTCTGGATTCTGCGTACAAGACCTATCTATCAGTACACGAAGGTTAGCGTTGCAAGTGAATGTTCCTCATACGACTGTCTGGAGACAGTTGTATCTTTATCATTTGCAATGTGTACAGGTCCTGTCACCAGCAGATTACCCTGCTCGATTGATGTTCTGCCAGTGGTTCGTGCCTTAGTATTATTTACTGATGAAGCACAGTTCACACGAGATAACTATACAAACTTCCATAATCAGCATGTGTGGGCATATGAAAACCCACATTCAATTGTTCCATCTCATCATCAAGTGCGGTTCACTCTCAACATATGGGCCGACATCATTAGTGATCGGTTAGTTGGACCCCATGTACTTGTAAACAGACTTAAGGGGCAGGCGTACACAAACTTCCTGGAAAACAGCATATCTCGTGTGTATGAAGACATTCCACTGCGCCTTCATCAACACGCTCACTTCTTGCATAATGGCGCTCCTGCACACTTCAGTCGTACCGCTCATCGGTACTTGGATCGAAGGTTTCCAAATCGATGGATAGGTAGGGGTGGTCCAATTGCTTGGCCACCATGCTCACCTGATTTGAACCCTGTCGATTTCTACTTGTGGGGCTATTTGGGGGTCTCTTGGTTTGGGGAGGGGACGACCAAGATCTGCAAATGCAGATGTAGAGGAGGAGATTCTGGCTTCTGTGCACAAGACCTATCTATCAGTACACGAAGGCTAGCGTTATAAGTGAATGTTCCTCATACGACTGTCTCGTTATTTGCAATGTGTACAGGTCCTGTCACCACTTTGCTCGATTGATGTTCTGCCAGTGGTTCGAGCAGCACTGTGCTACAAATTCGAACTTACCTGCCTTAGTATTATTTACAAATGAAGCACAGTTCACACGAGATGGCATTAAAAACTTCCATAATCAGCATGTATGGGCATATGAAAACCTAAATTCAATTGTTCCATCTCATCACCAAGTGCGGTTCACTCTCATCATGTGGGCCAGCATCATTGGTGATCGGTTAGTTGGACCCCATGTACAGTAGGGACAATACTCTGTATTCCCTCTTAGGTTGATCCGCGTCAAAACAAACCCCAGGTGACCAGTGCACCGCTATAATGTATCCTTCCGCCAGTCGCACTAGAAATACTGTCACACTTGCAGACCATGTAGCGAGCACAAGCGGCACGTAGTGCAAAAAAGAACAGAGTCCTTATTTCGACAACTGAAACGGTGACTAGCATATTCTGTTAAGGGTTAAAGGTGATAAGATTGATAGTTGCAACAAAATAAACGTTTGCACATATAATAATAGTTAATTCTGAAATAAATGAGCGAAAAATAAAGTAACAGGTACGCGATAACCTAATTTATTCGCTCTCTGGAAGCGGCACTTTATTAACTGTTGGCGGCTCAGTTTAAAAAAGAAATTGTGCACTGTTACGCGAATTGCATTCTTCTTAAAATCACCACATTCTTGCATCGCGTATTTCATATGCTTTCTTTTTTTCCGGGTGTAACCACTTTTCTCGTTTTGAGATTTTTCTGCACAAGCACTGTTTATACTTGTACTCAAACACCGGTGAACTCAGAAGTTAATTTCACATTTCTTTCGCGGAAAGTGTTGGACATTTCTCACATAACTTATAATAAAGATTCAACACTGTTGTTTTTCACCACTAGTTGGTTTGCGCGGCTAATGCTTTACGTAATTCGACGAAAACGCAACAGCAAATTCATCGTCCGCCATGATACTAAACACAACTGCTCTTTTCTGGCTGTAAATAATATTCTGTGCCTACCCGGATGTCAGCTGACTCATACGAATTGCGTCATGGGACTTGTAGCTCTGTTTTACGGTATAAATCAGCGTTAAATAAAACCTTAGGTATTTGTATAGAATATTATACTATTTAAGGATAAATTCATTCTAAAATCCAGAGATTAGCATGGGGCTACTTTCCTGGGCGCATTGCTACCATGTTGCATCACGATGCACTGATCACGTGGGTTTGTTTTGCCGCGGATCAACCTAAGAGTGAATATAGAGTAGTTCTGTGCCGGTGACCTACTTTCCTAGCGCAGTGAAGAGAGTCTATGCCTAATGCCAGTCACTTTTCAGGCAGCTGTCTGTCTGCTGGAAGAGGTGGCACTTCGTTGACACGAGATAAACACACATCACGACACCATTGGATGACCGGTTTAGTCACTATGTTCAGGTTGTTCTATCATTCTTTTAGATTTACACGTTATACACAAACCTCGTCACGCAAATGCATTGTCTTAAACCAGCAGGGGCCTTATTGGTGTGATAAACACTGTACACCAAAAGTATCACCATCGTCGTTTTCTTCTGAAGGATTTACCCTTTCACCATCTTCAGATATTTCCCGTTCATCGTCTTCACTCTTCTTCTCCTTCGCTGTCACTATATTCTCTCCTTTGGTTTACAAAACTTGCTATGACATTTTCAAACAGGCCTTCTTCTTCTTCTTCTTCTTCTTCTTCTTCTTCTTCTTCTTCTTCTTCGCTGTATTTGTCTTCCGACTTAGAAACGTGTTGACAGATATCTTCCCACTTTTCTACTCTAATGTTGTCAACATTTGTTAGCTAAGCTGCATAAATAACATCATCTAATTTAAAAGTCGTATTCTACCAAACTACCCATTGCTTTCTATCAGCCCAGACGAGTTATACTGGGTTAAGACCTGATGAATAGGACGGTAATCGGATAACACTGTGTGCATGGCCTACAAACTGTCAACGTAATTTCGGAAGTTGTAAGTTGTTTTAAGTTGTAAAGCTCCAAATTTAGCATCCTTTCATGGAATGGGGCAAGTCCTGCATCTTATTTTGGTATGAGACGTTTGGGCCTTTTCAAACTGCACACTATGGCACGGTGTGTTATCAGTCTACCAAAACAGATCTGGGAGGCAAATTAGGAATTCATTTTTCCATTATGTATTTTTTCCCCCATTCATTTTGTGGTGGTATTAACTTTTTTATTTTTATATAAAAATTGGCAGAAGGAAATTACTTCCAAAAAACACACCATAATACACAATATATACGAGCCAAGTTTAACTACAGAGACACAGGAGCGTCATTTAGGAGGCACGGGCTCATTTGTCCCCTAAGTTACAAGAAATTATTAGGTTACTGGTTATTATAGCCCTACCAAAAGAAAAATAACGGCATCTACACTTTTAATACAAATATTTCACATTTAAGAAATAAAAATTTATTTTCTTTTAGGCTAAATGTGTAGTTAAAATGCCCCATGCAGAAACTGAAATTACGCTCTTACAGAAACATATAGGAACTAATTTATAAACAGAAAGTACAAGATAGCATAGTCATAAACAGACGGTTGGCAAGAGAGATGTTACTCGGACTACCGCTGCCGCTAGACTGAACTGATGTTACTCACTGCGCATGCCCGAGAATTGGGCCTCGTTCACTGTCCAGATAACCAGTGCGCATCCAGGATTCACCGGCTATACTTGTAATCTGACTTACGGGGCAGGCGTACACAGACTTCCTGGAAAACACCATACCTCATATGTATGAAGACACTCCACTGAGCATTCGTCAACACGCTCCTGCACACTTCAGTCGTACCGCTCGCCGGTACTTGGATCGAAGGTTTTCAAATCCATGGATAGGTAGAGGTGGTCCAATTGCTTGGCCACCACGCGCACTTGATTTGAATCCTGTCGCTTCCTACTTGTGGGGATATTTAAAAGGGTTGGGATATTCGTCTCCGGTACCTGACATGGAATCCCTTCAGAATCGAATTGTGGCAGGTTCTGAGGAAATACGCAATACTCCTGGAATTTGGGGCCGTGTTGGCACGGCCATGAGACGCCGATGTGAGGTCTGTATTCAAGCAGGAGGTGGGCACTTTGAACATCTTCCGTAAAGAAAACTACCTGCGGTAAGTACATTCCGTGAATATCCCTGTTTTGAAGGCCACAACTCACAAACCAAGCATTTTCGGACACATGTTGTAATGAACTTTAGTTATTGTCTACATATGGTGAATGCAAACCTGAATTTATGCCCTATATTTCTGAAACACGTGTATAAAGAGCACGGAATTACAAAGTCATCACATACCGACACGCTGTTTGGAAATCTGACTATCGCTTTACCAACTGTGTCCTGCAACGAAATGCGTAAATGTGCATTGGACGTTTATCTGGATTAACAACAGAAGACAGAATAATGAGAGTTTGTACGATAGAAGAGAGAGAGAGTAGAGAAAGACATGTGAATGCAGCAGGGAATATTTTTATATAGTTCTGTAAACTATTCTTGCAAAAGCTTATCTACTTCACTTTATGCCAGGTAAATGTTTGCAGAAAGTTTAAACATTGCATTAAACATTTTATGGAAGGTACACAGAACACCAAAGAAAATCTTCGGCTGATTTAATATAGTTTTCTGTTTTTTTTAAGCGTGTCCTTCACCTTACTATCGCAGAGCGTGTTGGCTTGATAACACAGCAATAAGGAGGAAAAGACGGGAGGTTGATGCCTTTGCTTTTTCTGGTGTTATTGAAACCAAAACTTGTTTATTGTCCCAAAACCAGTCATGTCGTATACTAGCGAAATTACTCGTGCACGTATCGTGGATTTGTGGGAGGGTGGTCGCACTGTTACAGCAATTGCAACGGCAGTGTATAAAAGTGTTTTTAGAGTACATTACTGGATAAAAATATCCCAGGAAAGTGGGGAAGGCAGTCTACATACTCGTCAGAAAGAGGGCACTGTCGTAAAACATCCGCAGATGATGATATTCGTTTATTAAACACTCTTTTGTTGTAATTGACTGATCATGTTTATAAAATAGAGATAAATATGTATATGGTTTACCGAATATGACTTACATATTATGGCAATAAAATTGGGTTATATTTTTGTCTATAATCCTGTTGTATTCCTATGATCAGCAATGTGTTAGTAAAGGTATATTAACCAATTATAGTTTGAATTAGAGGGGAAATATGCTGCTTTATTTATTTATTATTTAGTTATGTTTGCTTCTATGCAGCAGCAAACATTGATACCACTTTGAGAATATAGTTCTGTTTTTTTTGTTATAAAGTGCTGCCTTGCTATGCATTTAATGAATACCATTCAAGCTTTAATTTGCACCCCCTGAAAATCTTCTCACACTACACATTCTACATTTCACTAACCTGGGCGCTCCTCAAGTTTTCTTCTTAGCTTTTAATCCTTTCAAAGGCGTGTCCTACAGGGGTATGGGCTAACAATCACGATAAGATCTCACACTACACATTCTACATTTCACTAACCTGGGCGCTCCTCAAGTTTTCTTCTTAGCTTTTAATCCTTTCAAAGGCGTGTCCTACAGGGGTATGGGCTAACAATCACGATAAGATGTCTGTATGACAAACTGAATGCACTCACTCTACCTCTTTCTCTTTTAGCCAATACGATGGAGAGCGTAAACATATATTTCACTTCTACGCCATTTTGTAACCTTTGTTGTGGTTATTGGTGTAACCTTTTAGCAGAAGGACTGGTGCACCCTTGCACCGTGGCCCAAAGCAAAAAAACAAAATGGCCATAGTTTCGCAAGGCCACATACAGCTATAAATAACGTGACGTAGACGCGAGGTGCAGTGAGATTTTCTTTGGCGCTCTTTGTACAAGAGAAATTAGGCTGAAGCGATAATCAAATGTTTAAAACCGGATCGATGCCACATAAAGGATATTTTGAATAAACTGTGTGTTTTAAAGAGGTTGTATTTTTAATGGAATAACATTTGTCAATATGTTTGGTTTACACCTATACAACATTGTCCTAAAGTTTATTCAGAATGAAAAGGACTTCAGAGATTATTCCCAGAAAATTAAAGGTAACCTTTATTAGTCATACACACATCTTAAAGCATATGGCATTTTCATTTAAATCCTTAGACATTTTTGAGAAAATAAAAATTCTATGTGAAGGGTAGTTTGGGTGGTAATTTTCTTGAAAATATTGTGTCGCGTCTTTGGAAGATGCTGAAATTAAATACCAAGTTTAGTATTTATCCGATTTGGGTTATGCTAAACATAGACAGACACATATATACGGATTTTTTTTTCTAAAATCACTTTTTATTTAGGGGACTGCAAAACCTGTATTGCTGGTGAAATCTCGATATGGAATATTTGGTTGGAATGCAACAATTACCTTTACCTGCTAAATACATAGTCGAGAAAATAAAGATTATACGTCTAGGATTCTGGCGACTCTAAGCAACGAAAACAAAATGTGTGGGTTGCAAGTTCAGCATTAGGTTTGCCTTGACCCTAGTGTGTTTTCTCAAGGCTTGCCTTATAATCTCATTAGTCTTTTTCTGCATGACGGATCAAGTACCCACTTCGTGCAGTAATAAAAGCAAATTAAAACATCCAACGTATGAGAAAACACTCGAATGAAGATGTACATCAATAATTCATATGTTAATAACGCTTTCTTCTTCTTCTTCTTCTTCTTCTTCTTCTTTAATGCTTTGTGAAACGAACCTACTACATTTTATATCCGGGTGAGCTCGCCGGGTAACTTGTGCGACTCGCATTCGGGAGACCCCGGGTTCGATTCCCGATACCGTACACTCTGACCATGGATTTTTTGGGTTTCCCCGGGTCGGCAGGCGAATGCTGGAGTGGTTCATCTTCCACCGCGACTCTGCTGTCCCTCATTTGCTGTGCCCACATCTTCCTTGTCATCTGTTTTAGGGCTGTAGCACCAGGTGACGATGTTCAGCGTGTTGCTGGATAGTGTCTATACGCTCGGTTGGATACCCGCCTCTGGTGGTATCGGGCAGGCTGGAAACATTAGGGACCCCGACCATGCTTGCACGTCGTCATCCGGATCTGGTGGTCCTTCGAGTCTCTCCCCTCATTCCTTCCACCCAGGGATTACAGTATAAGCACAAAGGCCAGATGGCCTGCGTGCGGTGCTCTGCCACGGTTTTGGAGGCCCCTACCCTTCTTCAGTATATTTGCCTTTGCCACATTTTATAAGTGAGCAGGCCGTACGCCGCTATGTTTGGTGTACTGTGCTACAGAATCCGCAATAACGTAATGGGAACACACCTAGGTGCTGTAACAATAAGGTATGACAAAACCTCAGAACAAATTCTTCATATATATGAGGGGCGTCCAATAAGAAAGTTCCCTATTTTATAACACACATTACACACAATTGATCATGTTGAATTAATTTGATTTATATTGTACAATCCTTCTGTTACTCTTCTAGATAGTGAACATGTTTTTCCAAGCATTTTTGGGGACGTGACACAAATTTTTCCAAGCCAGTGTTGTATCGGGTACTGTGCTCGCAACCAGCTGTTCACTGATTTGACTTCATCATCGGTGTTAAAAGTGCTTACCTTTGAGTTGGAGGAACATGTGAAAATCACTTGGGGCAAGCTCCGGTGAATATGGAGGATACGAGAAAACTTCCAAGTAGAATCTTGACACAGATTCAACTGGGAAGTTTTCTCGCATCCTCCATATTCACCGGATTTTTTCCCAAGTGATTTTCACATGTTCATCATGGAGGTAAGCACTTTAACACCGTGACGAAGATGAATCAGAAGTGAACCAGAAGTTGGGTCCTGTGCTCGTAGCCAGCTCGCGTGGCCGCAGCGCCTCGGTCTACCGCTTAGGTTTATAGACTCACAATCTGCGACCATCAAGAAAAAGAATTCTTCTCAGTTGTTAATTAACAAATATGGGCTCACTGATTTCTAACGTTAGCAATTTTCTCCCTTTATAGAAATAGTTAGCATGCCTTGCTAACAAAGTAAATTACACCACATACAAACGATGCCAAAAATGTATACACTCTTTGACAGGACATATCTATTTAATATATTTCAAAGTTGGACCGCAAAACAACAGGAAGGTATAGTATGTTCTGTAAATAGATGTGACTCACATAAGTTATGCTAGTGTTGCTACGCGACAGGTAAATCAACAATGAACAAATGAAGCCAAGATTATCGCATGATATTCTGTAAACAGATGTAAATTAAATTAAATTGAGTTTTGTTTATAGACGCTCTTTAACTACTGTGGTCCTTAGCGCCCCATTCCATACTGGGCGTGAAAGACCTGAAATTTTGCTCAGAGGCCTCTTTATCAGGCTAAAGGTTCCTTTACGTGCCGAAATCTACGACACGGGACCACGGCTTTGCTTCCCTTCCGAAGGAATAAACAGATGTGACTCACATTACGTTATGCTAGTGTTGCTACAAAAAAATCTGATGTGTTACACTCACATGGCTTTCTCTACTCTTGTAAAAACTATTTTTACAAACGCTTATTCTCCATATGCTTCATATTAATCGAGATGTTAATCTTATTGCTAATTTTCTTGTAGATGCAAGGGGAATATGGTAGGTTTTAAGAGATAGTCAACTCTTTTAAGAGGAGGTTGCTATGTGGAGTATGCCATTCTCTTTGCGTTACCAGAGGAAAAAATCTGATGTGTTACACTCACATGACTTTCTCTACTCTTGTACAATCTATTTTTACAAACGCCTATTCTCCATATGCTTCATATTAATCGAGATATCGAGATGTCAATGTTATTTGTAATTTTCTTGTAGATGCAAGGGGAATATGGTAGCTTTTAAGCGATAGTCAAATATTTTATCGCTGGTTGCTATGTGGCGCATTCCATTCTCTTTGCATGTCCAGGACATAAAAAAATGAATAATGAATTTGAGAAAAAGTATAAGTATTGGAAAATTTAAGGAAATAACAAGCAATATCTCGGGAACGGTTCACTCAACAACAAAAATGTATATGATATAAGTTGTGTATTTTAACGCGATCTACATTTTTTGTGTAGTAAAATTTTGTCTATCTGTTATGGCTTACCAGTTATGCAAAAGTCGTTCATAATGAAGAATACTTTTGGAGACATTCCCAGAAATTTCGAGATATACATTTCATTTCTCATGACATTATCTTAAACATATGATATTTTCATCAAAATCGTTAGAGACATTTTTGAGAAAATTAAAATTTTCGAAAAATGTTCCATGTAAACGGTAGTCTGGAGTGGGGGGGATTTTCTTGAAAATCTTCGTGTCGCATCTCTGGAAGATACTGAACGTAAATACCAAGTTTGGTGTTTATCCGACTGTTAGTTTTTGAGTTATGCTGTTCACAGACACACACACACACAGACACACACACGGACATGTTTCCAAAAATGCTTTTTTTGGATTCAGGAGGTCTCAAAACATGTATTTCCGGTGAAATCTCGGTATCGAATTTTTGGGTGGAATGCAATACTTCCCCTACTTACTATACGTAGTAGAGAAAGTAAAAATGAACGAATTTGAGAAAAAGTATAAGTATTGGAAAATTTAAGGGAATAACAAGCAATATCTCGAAAATGGTTCACTCAACAAAAAAAGTATATGACAAATTGTGTATTTTAATGCGATCTACATTTTTTGTGTAGTAAAATTTTGTCTATCTCTTATGGTTTACCAGTTATGCAAAAGTCGTTCACAATGAAGAATACTTTTGGAGACATTCCCAGGAAATTCGAGATATACATTTCATTTGTCATGAAAATATCTTAAACATATGATATTTTAATGAAAATCGTTAGAGCTATTTTGAGAAAATTAAAATTTTCGAAAAATGTTCCATGTAAAGGGATTCTGGGTTGGGGGATTTTATTGAAAACCTTCGTGTCGCATCTCTGGAAGATACTGAACCTAAATACCAAGTTTGGTGTTTATCCGACTGTTCGTTTCTGAGTTATGCTGTTCACAGGCACACACACAAACACGGGCATGTTTCCAAAAATGTTTTTTTTTTTGGATTCAGGGGGTCTCAAAACATATATTTCTGGTGAAATCTCGGTATCGAATTTTTGGGTGGAACACAATACTTCCCCTACTTACTATACGTAGTAGGGAAAGTAAAAACAGGATTATCGTTTGAACAGCGGAATAGCAATTTTTAAGTGGTATTGGAAAACCAAGAATGTTGTTGAAGTCCAACAGCTATGGAGACGTGTGTACAGAACAGAACGACAACGCGAGTAACAATGTCACTAATTCGAGACAAATTTGAGACTCATGGTACCGTATGCCATGTTCACAAGGGCAGATCTGGTAGACCTTGCAACAAGCCCCTGCGTCCTCGGCTATGATTTTGGAACGTTTTGAGCACTCGCCGCAGAAATCTACAAAGCAATGTGCACGCGAGACTGGGATTAGCAGAACCAGCGTACGTCGTATTATTAAAACAGCAAAGTTGAAAGTTCACCACAAGACTTGTGGATGCATTAAATGAAGATGACCCTGATCGGAGAATGCAGTATTGCGAGAGGTTTCGGAACATGGTGCGAGAGGATGAGGCCTTCGTAGGGAAAGCTGTTCGTTCCGATGAGACACAATTTAAGATGAACAGAATCGTTAACCGGCATTACTGTGTCTACTGGTGTGCAAACAATCCACATGTTTTTTTGGAAAAGGCTGCTAATTTACCTTTAATTAATGTTTGGTGTGAGTTGTTATCTAGGGGTCTAATTGGACCATTCTTTTTTGAAGGAACAGTAACTGGCCAAGTGTACCTGAACATGATACGCACATCTGTCTTACCCGCCATTCTCCCACTGTATGAAAATAGGGAATGTTACTGCCAACAGGATTTTGCACCACCACATTACCACCGAGATGTACGTGCGTGCCTCGACAACTTCCAGGATACTGGATAGGACGAAGAGGTCCGATTGAGTTTCCACCGCGTTCTCCGGATCTCATTCCGTTGGACTTCTACCTATGGGGAACTCTTAAGGATGTTGTATATCGTAGAAAACCAATTACACTTCGGGAATAAATTGAAACAGCATGTGCTGCAATCCCTGAGGACTGTCCCAAACGTTGCCCGATCATTAGTTCAGCGTACTCAGAAGTGTATCAATGCCGATGGTGGGCATTTTGAGCAACTGTTTGAATACCACCCACACACACACACATACACATATAAATCAATATCAAACAAGAATTGCAGATAATATAATTCAGCAAGAAAGATGTTAGAATATTTAGCAGCCAAGAGATGTACAAAGCAGATTGTAACTTAGATAATTAAGGGACGGGCGAGCTAGCTAATTCCAGGTAAAGGGTAATTCTAGGTAGAGCCCACCATCTTTCACCAAGCTAATTAGCAAAGAACTGAAGGAAGAACCAGAAATAGAAGGAGACAGATATAGAAAGGAGAGAAACAGAGATATTGAGTTTGCTTCCGGACAAGTCAATGGGACGCGTGTGGGAAAAGTTTTGGAGCACAATATTTTCATACATAATAAGGTAACGCGGTCTGAGGAGCAATTAGAAATGTCGTTACATTTTAAGGTGAGCATCACTGGGTTTGGGTATAAAAGGGGGAAGCAAGCCCCAGATTTTCACTCTCTCTAATAGAATCTCTTTGATATTCTGTGGACGACGGATGCACGTGTGTGCGTATGGGTGGGGAAACATGTAGTTAGATTAGGCTCCTAATTTATTATGGCGGGAATTGTTACAGATGGGAAACGCTAGCCGCCTATAAGTATTGCATCTGATAATAAACCACATTTTAAGGGAAATGTAGTGTATTTGAATTTGCCTCACCTACGAAAACCCTGAGATCAGTGAAATTAGCTAGATAGGTAATTTATTAAGAATGGAAAAAATCATCAGCCGCTGAGCAGAGGTAACCGGAGTCCAGAACACTGCAGCAGAGGGGATCAACCAAGAGGGCCAACGATTCCCCGCTACATCCACTGCGTTCTCCGAATCTCATTCCGTTGGACTTCTACCTATGGGGAACTCTTTAAGGATTTTGTATACCGTAGAAGGCCAGCTACACTGGTAGCACTTCGGGAAGAAATTGAATGCTGCAAACGCTGAGGACACTCTCGCAAACGTTTCTCGATCATTAGTTTAACTACTCAGAAGTGTATCGATGCCACTGATGAGCGTTTTGAGCAACTGTTGTAACTGTAAAAGTCTAAAATGATTAATGCTGATCATTTTCTGTTTGTGTGAATTCAGCTTTGTTATTTTAACACAGTTTTTTCTTTGCTTGAATTGTGTATATATTTTTTGAACTCTCTGTATATATAAAGGAAATAAAGCAAAACTGTCTTACATGAGGATTATTAAAATATTTTGGCATTGGTATCGGATGCTTTCATAGCATTATAAACAGATTCGACTTCTCTTTTGTTTTCCTACATTTTAATTATTAAATGAACTGTATCCATAAACATAGTAATAGCAGTGACTGTGAATGTTATTCATGTATGCTTAGATTCTTTTCGATTCCATTTGAGTATCCTTTATTTTTCAACGCATTCTTGGGCCTTTTTGTAACAGCAATATTAAAGCAACAGACAATTCTTCAACTGACATTACGACTACGGTTTTTTCGTCAACAGTCCATATACCTACACTGATCTTCGTTGAAGAAATTCTTCACGTACAGACAGTCGTCAGCAATTATCTATAAGCGTTTCCATGGATTTGTTTTGTGAATTTCATAGATTTAGTGAAGGTTTTGAAGTCAAAATTATTTGCGCATTAATAAAGTATATAATGAGTAGTAGGATGCAACAGTGGGAAATTTAATATTAAAAAGCGACTACCACTGGTAAACTTACAAAAATTAAAGTGTATGTAACAGAAATCCATCATGACTGGTTCTGCATAGCTGATTTTGAGATATAAAATATAAAAAAACGCAGATTTTAGCTGAAATATGCGTTTTGCGGCCTCTTAAATAGAAAAAATCTGATGTGTTACACTCACATGACTTTCTCTGCTCTTGTACAAACTATTTTTACAAACCCTTATTCTCCATATGCTTCATGTTAATCGAGATGTTAATCTTATTGCTAATTTTCTTGTAGATGCAAGGGGAATATGGTAGGCTTTAAGCGATAGTTAAATATTTTAAGAGCTGGTTGCTATGTGGCGCATTCCATTTCTCTTTGTATGTCCAGGACATAAAAAAAAATGAATAACGAATTTGAGAAAAAGTATAAGTATTGGAAAATTTAAGGGAATAACCAGAAATATCTCGAAAATGGTTCACCCAAAAAAAAAAAATGTATATGACATAAATTGTGTATTTTAACGCGATCTGCATAGTTGTGTAGTAAAATTTTGTCTATCTCTTATGGTTTACCAGTTATTCAAACGTCGTTCACAATGAAGAATACTTTTGGAGACTTCCTAGAAAATTCGAGATATACATTTCGTTTGTCATGAAAATATCTTAAACATATGATATATTAATCAAAATCATTAGAGCCATTTTTTAAAAAATTAAAATTTTCGAAAAATGTTCCATGTAAAGGGTAATCTGGGATGGGGGATTTTCTTGAAAACCTCCGTGTCGCATCTCTGGAAGATACTGAACCTAAATACCAAGTTTGGTGTTTATCCGACTGTTCGTTTCTGAGTTATGGTGTTCACAGATATACAGACACACACACGGACGTGTTTCCAAAAATGCTTTTTTTTGGATTCAGGGGGTCTCAAAAACATATATTTCCGGTGAAATATCGGTATCCAATTTTTGGGTTGAATACAACACTTCCCCTACCTACTATACGTAGTAGAAAAGTAAAAAGCTGTGTATGAACAGCATAAAATAATCCGGGATGGAACGTATGGTAATTTTTTTATTATTTATGGACGCTCTTTAACTGCTATGCTCCATAGCGTCCCATTGTATATTGGGCGTGGAAGACTGGTAATTTAGCTCAGAGGCGTCTTTAACAGGCTTGAGGTTCTTTTACGTGCCCTAAATCTACAAGGGAACCACCAGCTTTACTTCCCTTCCGAAGGAAACCATGCTAAGGATTTTGGATGGATGGAATTTTGTCCACCTCCCGCACATCAGCATAAAAGGTTTATTGTGCAACTCCATTAGAAAGGATGCCTTCATTGTTTCCCAAAATCTGTTCCCAGAGCAACTATCAGTATCTTGGTTACAATGTCAGCATCATTTTCTAGATATCCCCTGGTTATAGAAAGAGTAATCAATCAGTTTAACGTTGTGTTAAAATTTAGCAACTGTTGGTGAAACCGGTCCTAAGTCTCTTTCTTGTCATGGACGGGCAGTCAAAGGGGATATGCGAGGTAGTTTCCTCATCCTGTTTGCACATTCGCAGATGGGTTCATCCTTGTTGAGTCATACTTTACGTAGATGTTTCCTGAAGTAACACTGTTCAGAAATGAATGCAACCGCATTACTAAAAAAACGTAAGTCGGTTAAATATCAAACTTGGTATCTAATATCAGTATCTCCCAAAGATGCGACATAAAGATTTTCAGGAAAATTCCCTAACCAAACTACCCTTTACATGGAAAAATTATCATTCTTAAATATGGCTCAAAGATTTTGATTAAAATACAATTATTTACGATATTTGCATGACAAAATGCATTTGCCGACATTTTCGGGAATAGCCTGCGAAATTCTCTTTATTTTGAATGACTTATTACAACTGTTTAATTGCAAGAGGTATATAAAATCTTATTACATAAAACGCTGGATCTCTTTAAGGCAATGCATCGTAAAATTTGATAAAAAATGCGAAAAAAACTTTTGATTTTATGCTTTTTACATTTTTACTTGTACTTTCATGCTATACCATCGGTTTTTATGCCAAAAATTTTAAATCACAAATGGCTATTTAATTGCTCATTTACCATTTAGGTAAAGCAGCGCTTCAAACTTAAACTCTATTTTTCTTAGTTGCTTTTTTCATCATTTTCCACTTTTTAAAATGTTCCTTAGATAGTTTATAGCTTATTAGGTTGAAACGTTTAGGAGAACATCGGAAATTATGGATTTAAAATTGTTTTGTGCAGTGATTAAAAATATGAAATAGTTCAGCTGAAATTAGTTATTTCCTAAAACTCTGATTGAAAAGGTTGAAAAATTCAAAATATGTGAACACATTTTTTTCTCTTGGTGAAGATGAAGATAAATTGGTGAATAACTTGATGAAGAAGATAAATTAAAAGATAAAGATTATAAGAATATTAAAGATAGAGTTAATATGCAAAAAATGCCAAGGAAGACTGCAGTGGCCTTATCTAGGATAGCTACTGGCCACAATTGCCTCACAGAGCACCTCTACAAGATACGATGCCTACCTACACCCTAAGTGCACTCTCTGTGAAGAAGATGCCATCCTGAACAAACAACATCTCGCCAAATCCAAAGGCTTTAAACATGATAACTTACAGACTTTATATATTGGGAAGCCAGAAGGAAAAATTATGCAGATCAATTAATCCCCATCGCCACTGGTAAACGACAACATTTTTTTCTCTTAAACAAATTAAAAGCAGGCAATACCGCTCTAAAATTTCTCTTATATTTGTATAAGCTCAAATTAAACATTTGGTAGTGATACAATAAACTCTAAGGACCAACGAACATTTGATATTACCACATCAAAAAGTGATTAATTATGAATAAAACATTAATATCTTAACAACAGTTTGACATAATTCAATGAAATTTTGTCTGCACTATATATTATACGTTTTGACTATGCGGTAAAAAATCTGATTTGCTACTTTCAAATGATTTTCTCCACCCTCTATAGGTTATTGTGGGTATATAAATTATTCTTGCGAAAGTTTATTTTCCTATTTACTTCATTTTACCTAAACCTTTTCGAAAATACCTGCATTACACATTTCGTTATAGATACGAGGGCTGATCAATAAAGACTGAGACTGATTTTATTCACAGATATTTATTACTCCATTTCAATGTTGACATGATCTTTTTCAAAGTAGCCCCCTCCTAACTGAATGCACTTTTTATAGCGCCTCTGCCAGTCCTCGAACACATGGTGCAGGCCATTCTTTGTCAGGTCTTTGAGAATCGCTTCACTTTTCTTTAGCAATGCTTCAGTGCTCTCAAATCGAATGCCCCGGAGCTTTGCCTTTATTAACGGGAATAAAAAGAAATCACAGGGGGTAAGACCGGGGCTTTAAGGCCGATGCGGCACACAGGTAATGTTGAATTTAGCCAAAAATTCCTGGACTTGATTTGCGACGTGAGGCCGCGCGTTGTCGTGATGAAGTCGCCACCCATTCCGATGATGTTCTGGACGTTTCCTTGTAATGTGCTTCCTCAGTGTAGCCAATACTGACGTGTAGTAGCTGCTGTAACAGTAGTGTGAGGGGGGAACTGCATGCTGGTAAATCATTCCATTCCGAAACACCAGGCCCACCTTGCTTAGCACAGAGGACTGCCCTTCTTTGAAGTCCTTGAACCGCCTAAACACCGTTGCACGAGGTAGTGCATCTTCACCGTATGCTTGCTTCAGCTTTTCGAAAGTTTCAAGGCTGTATGATTTAAACGAAAATAAAATTTTATTGCGCTGTATTGCTCCTCTCGTGTCACCTCCATTTTGTGGTATGCGAAATTCAAGTAGGGTCAACAATATACAGCATTACTACCAACCTACCGTAACCAACCAACCTCTCGTAAGTGCTGTCGCTTATGGACATTATACATGAAACCCTGCTCTTTTCGAGTATTTGTGGTAGAGACATAAAACTATCAAGGAAACCACAGAAAAAAACAGTCTCAGTCTTTATTGATCAGCCCTCGTACAAAGGGAATAGCGAGTCACATGTTCAAGAACTGGACACTATATGCTGGCCTTAAGATTCCATACTTTTTTCTTTACTAAAGGATTATTTAAGGTCGTTTTAGCTATATGGTCTTATCACGACCTATTATCATGAAAATAGATTATGATATACATATATAACACATAATGATGTACATTAATTTATAATTGCAGAAACATGGAATTAGGTAAACATTTGCAGTAAATCGGAGAGTTTTGTATCCATTCGCATCTTCTTGAGCATATTGGGTCTGTTAACTGCGTTGAGAAGATTGGAAATGCAGCTTGTTGTCTACGTCTACTGTACTGTTGACAGTATATAAGGACGTGCTGAATGGTTAAAGGACGATAACTTTATCTCTTCTTTTGAGATTTCGGGAATGCAGAAAAGGTTGTGTGCAGCCTGAGCAAGCTTTATGAAGTTTGCTGTTGATTTATGACCATTTAAATTTTCAGTTTTACATCTACATGTGTTTAATGAAACTGATGACGTGTTGGTGTGGAGAGGAGATGGATGTATCGCTGACGGGATGTTTAGTTGCTTCTTTTGCAGCTTCATCTCTTCTTCATCTGCTGTTTCGTCACATTTTATGCTGCCAATGCGAAAGGGAGTCTATACAAAGGATAGCTTTTTATTATCTTATTTATATTGCAGCTTAACAATCGGATTTCATTGATCAGTACGTGGTTTGGTTCAGTTTTGGATGTACACTTAAGGAATCGGTGAAGATTGTGTAATGGCTTTTAGTGGATGAATTAGTTATTAGAAGGGCTTCCTTATTATCGAATGCTTCACAAGAAAAACTTGTGAAGAAGTGAGGTAAGCTGTAGAGCATTATCTGATCATTATGGTGCATCTTCTTCCTTCTGTGGATGTCGATCCAACAGGGAAAGTTTTCGTGGTAGAGTTATATTTGTACAGTAAAGAATTGGACATTTGCTTGAGGATACAAGAAGATATTTGAGATTTCAAGTGAAATGAACATTGGGTATCAATTGGTGGACTTTGTATATGCCTGTAGGGTGTGGTGCAATCAATGTAGCTGGGTTAGATCAAATCGATTTCTTTCAGGTATTGAAGAATTCGAATGTAAAACGGACTGCTATGTCATTCTGTTGGCATCCGGGGTGGATGTGAGACGATCTTTATGGCATATGTTATACTTAATGCTTTTCTGCGAATATTTAAAGAGGTTCATATGCTTCTATTTAGAGGTTGAGATTTGACTGGTAATAAATGCCTCTAGGGTCAGCCTTAGGTCAGTAGACTGTATAGAGTAAAGGGTTTTGAGAGTTGAATGTTTTGCGGACTCACATAAAATTGCTCCATAGTCTAGTTTGGAACTGATGAGAGCCTTGTAGGCTTTAAGAAGCTTGAATAAGTCAGCACACCAATTTTTTGAGAATGTTTGAGTCGTTTTGTACAAGGTTCTTTTAGATTTAACATGAGGGCTCCATGAAATTTTATGGTCGAAAATAACACCCAGAATCTTTGTGGTTCTAACTACTTTGAGTTTATCTTCATTAAGGTATAGTTGGTCCGATCAGGAGGTGTGTTTCTTGTGAAAGTGATGCAGTTCGTTTTACTGTTGGAGAATTTTAAACCAGTAGTACACAACCATTCTTGGAGATTGTCTAAGGCTGACTGAAGTATTTTTTGAGTGGTAGCTATTTTTTTGCTTTGGCAGAACATTGTAAGGTCGTCAGTTAAAGGTTGAGGGATTTTCGTGTCACTTCTTTGGAAGGTATGAACCTAAATACCAGCTTTGGTGTTTATCCGACCTTTTTTTATTAAATACGAGGTAAATGCCAAATCTGGTATTTAAGTCCAGCATCTTCCAAAGATGATACACGAAGATTTTCAAGAAAACCCCCCACCCAAACTACCCTTTACATGGAATATTTTTCGATTTTTTTTATTTTCTAAAACATGCCTCTAACGATTTTGATTGAAATATCCTATGCTTAAGATATATGACAAACAAAATGTATATCTTGAATTTTCTGGGAATAGCCTGTGAAGTCCTCTTCATTCGGAAGGCATTTTGTATAATCTTGTATAACTGGTAAACATAGCGATAGACAAAAACGCACTATACTGGTGTATCTTTATTGGTGTCATTTATTTGGGGGACGTGTTCCTGACATCAAAATAGTAAAACAAGTTCATATGTACATGGGCCTGAAAATCAACCGCTTCGCTGTTATAGGTAAAAGAAGATGTATTCCATGAGTGAACAACGGATATGCACTACACGTATGGCCGTGCAGACAGCAATGCAGCACGAGCACGTGAACTTTATGCAGAAAGGTACCCTGACAGGCAGTTACCGTGTGCAAGAACATTCGCACGAATTCACCAACGCTTGAGAGAGAATGACGCATTTGAGAGGAGTACTAGAGGTGTTGGGAGACCAAGAGCGGTACGAGTCATTGAGTTGAAGAACGAGTTCTTCGTGCTGTGTATGCAGACCCATCACAAAGCACAAGACGTACGGCTGTAAGGGAAAGAGTCATATGACTATCTAGAGAATTCGGCATGAAAATCTTCTGTACCCGTATCACCTTCAACGTGTGCAAGGATTAAATGAGGCGGACTTTGAGCTAAGAAGACGTTTCTGTCAACGCATGCTACAGCAGTGCGCTGTGTTCATCAATTTCCTAGGCTGCATCTTATTCACGGATGAGGCTGGTTTTACTCGCGACGGCATCTTCAATTTTCATAACACTCATAATTGGGCATTTGAAAATCCTAATAAAGAATGGCAGGACAACCATCAACAGAGGTTCTCTCTCAACGTTTGGGGTGGAATCATTCATGATCACCTTATTGGTCCCTAATTCTTCCCTCCGCGTCTGAATGGACAAATCTATCTCCAGTTTCTCAGAAATGAGTTGCATCACTTAACTGATAATGTGTCTCTGGACATCATCCAACGAATGTGGTTTTTACACGATGGTGCTCCAGCTCATTTCAGTGTGATAGTTCGTAAATTTTCGAATGATCGATTTCAGCAACGATGGATTGGTCGAGGGGGATCCATTGCATGGCCTTCTCGATCGCCTGATTTGAATCTAATGGATTTCTTCATCTGGGGACATTTGAAGTCCTTGGTTTGTGCGACTCCTGTACCTGATATTGACATTTTGAGAGGACGTATCCAAACTAGATTTGACCAAATACGAAACACGCTAGGAATTTTAAACACAGTACGCCAGAGCATGGAACGCAGGCTTACTGTATGCATCGAAGCAAGAGGAAGCCACTTCGAGCAATTTTTGTAACTTTCGATTTTGTATTGTAACTCTGAAATAAATTATTTTCACACCCATGTTCATATGAACATTTTTTTACTGTTTTGATGTCTCCCAAATATATGACAGCAATGAAGATACATCCTGTATAAAATATTCTTTAAAACACACAATTAACTTCAAATAACTTTTTTGTGGCATCAACCGTTTCTAAGATTTCCATTATTAACGCTTTGAATCGTTCAATTTGTATTTCTTTTAAAAGTCCTGTCGACATTCACTTTCTCACGGTTGCATTGAAAGAGTATGGAATTTTAAGGTCAGCGTATAGCATCCTGCATTCTTTGTATCTATAACGAAATGTGTAATGTAGCTATTTCTGCAAAGTTTGTTTAATATTAAGCAGATAGGAAAAGAAAGCTTTCATAAGAATAGTTTTTATACCCATTAATAAATGCTAGAGGATAGAGAAAGTCCTGTGAATGTAATATATCAGAATTGTTTGGTCGTGCAAAGAGCGCGAAATGTCAAAGTAATCGCATAGCGATCCGATTTTAAAAATCTGAATATCGCTTTAGCCTACTGTATTCTTCGTTTACCTACAATGATTATAAAAGACTGAATGGAGAAATTCATGTGAATACGAACACATAGGATGTTTTATTAACTTATCGCAAAGTATTTCTTCCTGTAAAAGATTACGTTCTAAATATTCCTTCCATCCGGTATAGCTTCATGTTTCAAGGTTACAAAACATTCTCCGTGCACTGCCACTTAGCTTAACCTTCAAGTGGGGGGAAAAGGAAACCATCTACGTCAACACAGGAAAATACACACTCGAGGAGGAAATAATTAAAGCACGTATTAAGGAAAACCTAGATGCACCAAGTGAGGTGGAAACTAACGACACGCACGTAATACACTCCCGCATGATGAGTGCGGAAGCCTCTGTAATTTTTCATAATCGTAACTAGGACATATCCAGGTGCAAAGTGATCGTATGCAGCTTCAAGTTGTGAGTTTTGTAAACATTAGTACAAGGGCGATACTGAAAAATTTTAGAATGTCATGTTTCTAAAACCAAATGAAATATGTTTATATTTGACAGCTACTTTCTAATGTTTTGCGAGTTGATTGCCGTGTAGTTTGTTCAATTTGCTCGACTAGTTTGTTAATTAACATCACTTAAATATTTTATGTTCATCCAAAAATGAATTTTGACCAGAGAACATATTTGGGCTGAGTTTTTACGATTTTATATCACCATTAACGCCTAAACAATGCGGCGATTGGATTAGAAATACATTTGGCGAGGTAACTCCAATTGAGGCAGCAATTTATAATTGGTACAGTCAATTCAAAACAGATCGGCTTTTTCTTAGTGATGAATTTCGTGAAGGTCGCCCAAGAACTGCTGTTACTGATGAAAATATTGCCGCTCTTCGAGCAATGCTTGAAGAAGATCGACGGACATCTTATGAATTTATTCGGGCGACATTGGGCATTGGTATGTGCAACGGTTTTATGTTTATTTATTTATTGAGCCCCACGTTTGGGAGCCAATTTGCGACGGTATTCTTTGTTAAGTTCCACGTTGTGGTAGCCAATTTGTGGCGGTATTAGTGTTTGTTTGAAAGAATGCTACTGTTTATTTGCCGCACGTATGAAAGACAACTTGTCGCGGTCACTTCGTGTTATCTTTTACTGAGCGCCTGTTATTGTGTTTAATTTTTGGGTTCACTGTCCTCCGGCTAGCTATGATCTCTCGGTCAAGCACTTATCTTATACAGGGGTGTAAACGGAAAGGAGTTTTTATCCAAAGATAACACTGATGAAAGAATTTGTTTTACACTTTTTATTGTCTTAACACATTATTCACTTTCACCTATTAATCGTGACACTCGCCAAACTGAAACTGTTATAATAACTTATTTACTGCACATTATTAAATCGCGAACTTCAACTTTTTGTGTAATTAACTTTACGACACTTGAGATTTTTCATAACTTTGCTACGCGTAACCTGCGAATCGATAAACTATGCTATGTATTCACCATGACTGTTTCTGTTGAACTCAGCGACGTGTAATGCACAAATGTTTCCGATGGACTGGAGGAATCTTACTCTGACTTAGCCCTTTTTATACTCCTACACCCCGATATACCTAAAGATTATAACCGAGCTGCTATTGGTTAATAAAACGCGCCAACATTAGCGTCTATTTTTATATCCAATGAAAATTACGAAAACATATGCTCTAGGGAAAAATGTTCCCGCAAATTCCTAAGAAAAACGCGCCAATATTACGTCATTTGCTCGTCTCTAATAATGATAAACAGCTCACCCCCTCGCTACATTATTGCACGCTATTATTGTCAGTTTCAGTAAGGCCGTATAAACTTACTTCTCGACAATAATTACAATCAACAAACATCTCAAATCAATGTCACACAATAATGCATATTCACACTATAATCACTCTTTACATTTACATAATTTGTGATACAAATTACTGCGTCATATGAGATCCAAAACATGTTACATCAATAGTTAGACTGAGAAAACTTTGTTGTCGATGGATTCCACATAAACTGACTCTCCATCAAAAACAGCAACGCATTGTTTGGTGCAGTAAAACTGGAATAATTCCAAGGCGGCACTTCAAATTTGGTTTCGAATATGTTACCGATGCTGAATCTTGGATTTGTTGTTATGAGTCAATCGGCTCAATGGGTCTTTCGAACAGAAACTAAACCTACAAACGTCCGACGAATTCGCAGTGATGGTAAGAAGATGGTTGATAGTTGTTTTTTTGTTCTAAAACGGGTCATATCGCTACTATAGCATAAGATAGACGTACCATTACTGCCGATTGGTATACAAATGTCTGTTTACAGCAAAGTTTTGGAAAAGTTCATGAAAAGCGCTCAAAATGGAAAATAATGTTACGCCATGACGACGCATCGTTCCATACAGCAAAACTAACAACTAAGTATCTGGATGCCTAAATGTCAGCACCATGGACTCCACCATACAGCCCTGACCTAGGACCTTGTTAGCTTTGTTATTTCTTTTTGTTTCCAAAAAATAAAATATAAAATTCGGAAATAACCTTTCGTAATCAGATGAAACAGTGGAACATTATTAAAACCTGGTTTCTGAAGTGCCTCAGGAAGAGTGGCATCATTGCTTTAAGGACTGGTTTCATCAAATGTAAAAATGTATTGATGATAAACGGGAATGTTTTGAAAAACAATAAAATTATTTAAATTTTTTAAAACTAGTCCTTGTTTGATTTTCTAAAACTTTTCAGTGTCGTCCTCATACTGGTTTTTGGAATCTTATTAACAAAGGGAGCGTAACATATAACTGCGAGATCTTCATTGATATTTACAGTAAAAATGAGTGGATTTTAAATATTTGACTGCTACCCCAGCATTCTGGTAAAATGTATATTACCGCAGTTTTACCTATTGTTACATTTTCAGTCAGTATCCTCTAAGGACTGTATATTAAAAACAATGTTGACAGATATATTGAGTAATTTAATATTCATAATCATCTGACTCGTATTAGGTCTAAATTATACAGGTTGATTTATGAAGAACTGACGCATTTATTTCTTTAATTGTTTCAAAACGAGTTATGCCAGCGACAACTTATTATACCCGAAAGGCAGAGGAATTTTGGGAGATTATTTACCTCTATAGCAAATGCTGAAAATGTCCTCCATAATGCCCTGCATAAGGCACAACTCAACATGTCGTTCCATGTTACTGGCCACTCGTTGGAGGACTCTGTTGTCAATAGTTTGAATCTCCTGTGTAATGTTGTGCTTGAGATCGTCCAGTGTCTGGGGACATGTGGCATAAACTCTATCTTTTAAGTAACCCCATAGAAAGAAGTCCGGCGATGTCAAATCCGGAGATCTCGGTGGCCACAGGCTTTTGGAAATTGTCCGGTCGTCAAAGAAACTTGCAATTAGTGCCATGGATTTATTTGATGTATGGCATGTAGCGCTGAAAATGTCCTTGACTCAGCTCTACATCGTCTAGTTGTTCAGTAAACTCCATGAAAATCCGTCGGTACTCTGCAGTGTTCACATTGTTTTCAAAAAAATTGTTCCCACTATTCTCTGTGCACCAAACTCCGATTTTAACCGGGTGCATAGGTGCTTCATGAATAACATGTGGATTTTCGCTGACCTAATAGCGTGAGTTAGTCGAGTTCACATAGCCGGATAAATGAAACCATGATTCATCTGTGAACCATGTGATGGGACAATATGGCAGGATTTTGTACAATGAACGCCTGAAACCAACGACAATAATTCAATCATATATCCTTATCTGGTTCCTGTAACTGTTGGACAACCGTAATCCTATATGGCTTTAGGCCTGCACTTTTCACAGCTCTCTGACACATTGAGTAGCTGTACCCTGTCTCCTGCGGCAAACGTCTAAATGATTTTTTGGGTGACTGATCCAGTCGTGCTCTTACGTCAACAACCGTGGGAAAGCTAGATGAACGAGTTTTGCCGAGATTAAGTTGTTTCCAATTTGTTTACCAGTCCCACTATTGTGTTCCTTTGGGAAGGATTGCGAACACCAAATTCTCTATGGTATGCCCTTTGAGTAGCTGTAATTGAATTCGTAACCCAGTATTGCTTTACAAGGAAGAGTAGTTCTTTTAGTGTGTACTCCATTTTCACGTTGACTAGAACAAAATCTCAAAAAAAAGTTGTCGACAATAAAACTAACAATTACGAATAAAGCATGAATATCTGCGCATCTAGTGACAGACAATCGAAACTCCACAACATTCTGCTTAATTTGGTGCTAAAATTGGGGTAATGAGTGAATTTAGAACAAAATAATTAAAGAAAGAAATGTGTCAGTTCTTCATAAACCAGACTGTATATTAACAAATGTAAATATTCCAAAACTCAAAATAACTTCGAATATATTGTATTAAACCCAGCAAGGTGGCGCAGCGGTAACGTGTGTGACTCGCATTCGGGAGGTTCCGGGTTCCATCCCCGGCGACTGCTCACTGTGTGTTTTTTCGTGGGCGGGAGAATGTTGGGGTTGCTTTCTTCTCTTCCGCGATTTCCTTTCTATCATTTCCCTTTCATTTCCGTTTCTTTCAGGTGTGCTTCTAGGCGGGAGAGAAGATGGCGGTAGTGTTGGGGTGTAGGTTTACCATTATTGGAGGAGTAGCCAGCAGTTTGTACATCTTTGGAGAAGCAGTTAATGTGGTTTGGGAGGGATAGTTAGTGGAGTTATGATATTAAATGCATGGAGGCGTAAATTTGCTATTGTTATTAATAGGAGGAGAATTTTGAGTTTATGTAGACTGGAGGTGGAGTTGGTGTTAGAATAAAATGGAGGATGTGAGTGAAGTGAAATGTTGTGGGGTAAAGTGAGTAGATATGTATGTAGTGATAGAAGAAAGAACATTTAGTGTTTGGTTAAAAGAAGTAAACGTTTTAACATATAATGATACAATTTAAAAATTGATATATGAAATAAATCAAAAGGAAGATAATAGAAAATTAATATGGAGATTAAATAAAATGTTACAAGGTAAATAAACAAATAGACACAAATGCATAAATAAATATATAAATGAATTAAATAAAATATCGAATTGCTATAAATTAAATAATTAGTATGAAAACAATGGAATGTTATAAATAGATAACTTTAACCTTATATAAAGAAAATTTTAATTAAGCAAAGTTTTAAATAAAATATAAATATAAATAAACTTATTAAAATAATTAGTAGTTTATTAGAAGGTTACCAGTACTTTTTGCTGGCTTCCACTGAATATAGTTACATAGGAGTGGATAGTAGCTGGCTACCAGTTGCTAAGTTTGTTGGTTTCCAGCAAGTGTAGATAAATATAGAATTTAGAATTAATTGTAATCAAGTTTTTATACCTTTATTTTAATCTAATAATTTATATCGTCTTTCTTTCTTTTATTGTCATTTGTTATTATATTGTAGACATTACGTAGTTTGTAGTTATTTTATCTGAAAAAATTGATTGTAATATAAAACCTAAATACGTTGTGAGAATAAATGTAAAGTTTGAATGTATGATCCGGTGTACTAACCAAGGTGCCGGTATAGTATATTCAGATTTTATTTATTTATTTATTTGTGCTTCTAGGTGCTCAATGGAAAGAGTATTACCGGTAGATACCAGAGGCTGCTTGATTGGTGGTTTTTTCTTCGTCATCTCTCGGCGGCTCCAGCAGTGGGAGGGTGTGCGAGCCTGGGAATGTTAGGGACTTCCGCGCGTCTCTGTGGCCTGTCTGCCCACGGCCTGTAGGCTCCTGTAGGTCGCAGTGCGCGAGATGTCCTCTCCGTTGAATAACGTATACTTATACCTATGCAGCACTAAATTTATTTAATCATTTACCTCAGGGAATCAGACAGTTAAACTCTCTCGCCTTTAAAAGGCATATTAAAACTATTCTCTTGGCTAATCCTTTATATAGTATCCACGAAGGTTATGACTTGAATTTTTAATATGCATCTCTTTCTGAGGTTGCTATACATTTGTTGTAAATATCTTTAGCAATAAAGTACATCCACATTCATTATTCCCCCTCCTACCACGTAACTATTAGCTGAAGTATTGCTTTTCACCAAAATTCGATGTCGAGATTTTATCGGAAACACATGTTTCGAGGCTCCATGAGTGTAAAAACAAGACCTTTTAGAAAACGTCTGTGTGAGTGCTTCTGTGCTTGAGCGCTCAACTACTTGTCTGTGAACCGCATAATTCGAAATTAAAATGTCGGATAACTACCAAAATTAGTACTTAAATTCAGTATCCTACAAAACTTGGACACGAAAGTTTTCAAGAAAATATCCCTACCCCAAACTAAATTGTTTTTCTCAAAATGGTTGTGTCAAGACGCAAAGTAAACTCGGGATCATTGCATATTCAAGATGGGTGATGCCTGGTATGGCGGTAAAGCGACCGAGGGAAACCGCCAAAACAGCTTCGGTCAGATAGCTCGGCCCCGGGGGTTTTATGCCAGGACCTCCCGAATGCGGGCCAAAGACGTTACTGCCTGAGCCATTCCGCTCGTTAGACATAGTATACAAAAAAACCTAGATTTGTTTAAAATAAACAATTTATCTCAAGCAACGTTTTCAATTTGAAGGGGGTCATTAGGAATTTCCGAGATAGTGGTTGTTATTGGTTAGAAGTTTGTCAGTTTTTGAAATGTTGTCACCATTCAGATGTTTCTCGCGATGCCATGGAAAGAGTAGGATATAAAAAAAGTCCGATGTGTTGCACTCACATGACTTTCTCTACTCTTGTACAAACTATTTTTTACAAACGCTTATTCTCCATCTACTTCATGTTAATCGAGATAAACATTTGCAGACTCTATCTTATTGCTAATTTTCTTGTAGATGTAAGGGGAATATATATTTACAAGGGCAATATAGAAATACAGTAGCCTTTAAGCACATACATATCTCTTAATAGCTGGTTGCTAGGTGCAGCACCATTCCCTTTGCCACAGATTAATACTCTTTGCATATCCGAGACAAAAAATGAATAACGAATTCCCATTTGAGAAAATAAGTATTGAAAAATTTAAGAGAATAACAAGCAATATCTCGAAAATGGTTCACTCAACAACAAAAAATGTATATGACATAAATTGTGTATTTTAACGCGATCTACATTTTTTGTGTAGTAAACGTTTGTCTATCTCTTATGGTTTACCAGTTATGCAAAAGTCGTTCACAATGAAGAATACTTTTGGAGACATTCCCAGAAAATTCAAGATATACATTTTATTTGTCATGAAAATATCTTAAACATATGATATTTTAATCAAAATCGTTAGAGCCATTTTTGAGAAAATTAAAATTTTCGAAAAATCTTCCGTGTAAAGGGTAATCTGGGGTGGGGGAATTTTCTTGAATACCTTCGTGTCGCATCTCTGGAAGATACTGAACCTAAATACAAAGTTTGGTGCTTATCCGGCTGTTCGATTCTGAGTTATGCTGTTCACAGAAACACACACACACACACACACACACGGACATGTTTCCAAAAATGCTTTTTTTGGATTCAGGGTGTCTCAAAACATGTATTTCCGGCGAAATCTTGGTATCGAATTTTTGGGTGGAATACAATACTTCCCCTACTTACTGTACGTAGTAGAGAAAGTAAAAATATATAAGCAATGGAAAATTCAAACAAATAACAAGGAATATATCGGAAATGGTTCACTCAACAAAAAGGGTGTATATGACATAAATTGTGTGTTCTAACGAGATCGACATTTTTGTGTAGTAAAAAATTGTCTACATCTCTTACAGTTTACCAGTTATACCAAAGTCACTTCTGAGGACATTACCAGAAAATTCGAGATACACATTTCATTTGTCATGAAAATATCTTACACATGTTGTTCTATCAAAATCATTAGAGCCTATTTGAGAATATCAACAATTTTTTTTAAATTTTCCATAAAGGGTAGTTTGGGGTGGGGGACTTTCTTGAAAATCTTTGAAAGGCATTTAACCTAAACACCAAGTTTGGTATGCTGTTTAGTTACGCTGTTCACAGAAACATACCGACCTTTTTCTAAAATAATTTTTTTATTCAGGGGTCCTCAAAACATGTATTTCTGTTGAAATATTGGTATCATATTTTATGTTGGAATGCAATACCTTCTCTACCTATTAGGTAATTGGTAGAGAAAGTAAAAAAATCTGATGTGATACGTTCACATTACTTTCTCTACCCTCTATCCTTATTAGTGGGTATACAAATTGTTCTTACTAAAGCTTATTTTTGTATCTACTACTTTTAATCCAAATAAACCCTTGAAAAAATAGCTACATTACACATTCCGTTATAAATACAAAGAGAACAGCGATAGTCAATTTTTTAACAACCGGACGCTATATGCTGGCCTTAAAATTCCATACTTTTTCCATGTAATCGCGAGAAACAACTGAAAATCTATGCAACTTTAAAAGCATGACAGGTATTGAACAACTCGAAACTTTAATAACGGATATCCCAGAAACGGCTTATGCCACAAAAACATTATTTTAACAAATTGTGTGTTTTAAAGAATCTACATTTTTTTGTGCAGTACTTTTCGTCTATGGCTTAATGTTTACAAATTACACAAGATTATACAAAATTCCTTCCGAATGAAGAGGACTTCATAGGCTATTTCTAGAAGATTCAAGATATACACTTTGTCATGTAAATATTTTAATATATGGCATTTTAATAAAACTCGTTACTCCGATGCTTTTAGAAAGTCAAAAATTTAAAAAAAAATGTTCCATGTAATGGGTAGTTTTGGGAGGTTTTCTTGAAAATCGTATCGCATCTTTGGGAAGTTCTGAACCTAAATACGAAGTCTGACAGTTATCGAACTGTTCGTTTTTGAGTTATACTATCTACACACACACGCACACACGGACCTTTTTCTAAAAATGCTCTATTTGGGGTTCACGGAATCCCAATACATATATTTCCTGTGAAATATCGGTATCGAATTTTTGGGTGGAATACAATACTTCTCCTACTTATTATTCGCAGTAGGGAAAGTAACACCTTACAAAGCTAGGCAGATGAGCTAATAAATTTAAGAGGTGACTAAATGGCTAAAATTACTAAAAAATTACATTTTTATTTCTCTACTGCTTACCTATAGTAAGTAGAGGAGGTATTGTGTTCTACCCAAAAATTTGATACCGAGATTTCACAGAAATAACCGCTTTGAGACTCCCTGATTTTAGAAAAAGGTTCGTGTATGTGTCAAAAGCATGAATGAAAAAAGTGGGTTAAACACCAAACTTTTTACTTACGTTCAGTATCTTCCAAAGATGCGAAACGAGGATTTTCACCCCAAATCACCCTCTATATGAATACTTTTCGAAATTTATTTTCTAAAAAATAACTAACGATTTTGATTAAAATATCATTAATTAAATATATTTACGTGGCAAACAAATTGCATAACTTGAATATTCTGGGAATAGCCTGTGAAGTCCTGTTCAAAATGCTAACCGACATATGAAAACGTACTACAGACAAAAAAATGTAGATCTCTTTAAAACACAATTTATCTCAAATATCTTTTTAACTTTCTTTTCTACGTATGGTAAGTAGGGGAAGTATTGTATTCCACCCAAAAATTCGATACCGAGATTTCACAGGAAATGCATATTTTTAAGGCCCCCTGAATAAAACAAAAAACATTTTTTGAAAACGGTCCATAAGTGTGAGTGTGTGTCCGTGAATAGCATAACTCAAAAACAAAAAGTTGAACAAATACCAAACTTGGTATTTAGCTTCAGTACCTTGAAAGGATACGACACGAAGATTTTCAAGAAACTCCCCCTACCTCAAACTACTCTTTACATGGAACTTTTTTCTAAAATTTTGATTTTCTCAAAAATGGTTCTTAACGATTTTGATTAAAATACGATATGTTTAATATATTTTTATGGCAAATAAAATGTTTATGTTGAACTTTTGGAAATGTCCCCAAAACTCCTCTTCATTCTGAATGACATAAAATGTTACTACACAAAAAATGTAGATCTCGTTAAAACACACAATTTATGTCATATACCATTTTTTTGCCGAGTGAACCTTTTCCGAGATATACCTTGTCATTTGTTTCAGTTTTCCAATACTTACACTTTTTCTCAAATACGAATTCGTTATTGTATTTTCACTTTCTCTACTACGTATAATAAGTAGGGGAAGTATTGTATTCCACCCAAAAATTCGATACCGAGATTTCAATGGAAATACATGTTTTGAGACCCCCTGAATCCAAAAAAAGCATTTTTGGAAACATGTCCGTGTGTGTGTCTGTGAACAGCATAACTCAGAAACGAACAGTCGGATAAACACCAAACTTGATATTTAGGTTCAGTATCTTTCAGAGATGCGACACGAAGGTTTTCAAGAAAATCCCCCACCCCAACTACCCTTTACATGGAACATTTATCCAAAATTTTAATTTTCTCAAAAATGGCTCTAACGATTTTGATTAAAATATCATATGTTTAAGATATTTTTATGACAAATAAAATGTATATCTTCAATTTCCTGGGAATGTCTCCAAAAGTATTCTTTATTGTGAACGACTTTTGCATAACTGTTAAACCATAAAGAGATAGACAAAATTTTACTACACAACAAATGTAGATCGCATTAAAATACACAATATATGTCATATACATTTTTTTGTTGAGTGAACCATTTTCGAGATATTACTTGTTATTCCCTTAAATTTTTCAATACTTATTTTCTAAATGGCAATTCGTTATTCATTTTTGGCTTAGATATGCAAAGAGTATTAATTTGTGGCAAACAGAATGGTGCTGCACATAGCAACCAGCTATGAAGAGATATGTATGTGCTTATATTGCCCTTGCAAATACAAAACAAGGGGAACATATTAGGCCTTAAGCGATGGTTAAATATTTTTAGAACCGGTCGCTATGTGTAAAATGTATCTCTCTTTGCATGTCAAAAGATCGTTTCTGCAAATGTTTATCTCGATTAATATGAAATAGATGGAGAATAATTGTTTGTAAAAATAGTTTGTACAAGAGTAGAGAAAGTCATGTTAGTGTAACACATCAGATTTTTTTATCTTGTATATGCAAAGAGTATTAATCTGTGGCAAAGGGAATGGTGCTGCACCTAGCAACAGGCTATTAAGAGATATGTGTGTGCTTAAAGGCTACTGTATTTCTATATTGCCCTTGTAAATATATATTCCGCTTACATCTACAAGAAACTTAGCAATAAGATAGAGTCTGCAAATGTTTATCTCTGGAGAATAAGCGTTTGAAAAAATGGTTTGTTCAAGAGTAGAGAAATTCATGTGAGTGTATTACATCAGATTTTTTTTATGTCCTGGACATACAAAGAGAATGGAATACTCCACATAGCAACCAGTTCTTGAAAGATTTGACTAACGCTTAAAGCCTACCATATTCTCCGTGCACCTGCAAGAAAATTAGCAATAAGATAAAATCTGCAAATGTTTATCCCGATTAACATGAAGTAGATGGAGAATAAGCGTTTGTAAAAATAGTTTGTGCAAGAGTGGAGAAAGTCATACGAGTGCAACACATCGGATTTTTATGGCATAAGCCACATTTCCGAGATAATTCGTTATTAATGGTTCGAATTATTCAATGCTTAGCCATATTTTGAGGATGCATTCACACGGAAACGTTAACACAAGTGCAACACGATTACAAAAGCTTGTGGTCAGATTAATAAACACTATCACCAGACGCTAACGTCAGTTTTCATGTTTTCACGTCAATGGAACTCGAGAGAGAGAGAGAGAGAGAGAGAGAGAGAGAAAATATTATTGTAGTACATAAAGACAGAAAAGAGAAGAAATAGAGTCATTTAATGAGAAGTTAATTATTTTATGTGAAAATAATCGCTGTCTTTATGATAGAAGTATAAAGCTAGCGAATATAATTGGTTAAAATAAATATTTGAAAAGAAATTGCGAATGAACTAGTTATGTTTAAACCGTTATTACTATTCCGTTTTTTTCATTTGCGGAAAATTATAATATAATACAAACACAAATGAATGCAGCCTATAGAAACATAAAATGCACTGCTGCATTACCGCCAATCTTACTTAATCCCTTTATAATTGCCTTTATTTGACGCAGACTTTTTATTGACATTGTGAGTCGCAAGGAGAAACTTCTGTGCATGTCATACTTTAATGTCCTCGCGTTAATTTTTATATTTCCATGTGAATGATCCTTCAAACTCCTATCCATATTCATTTTTACTTTCTGTACCAAGTACATAGTAGACAGAAAAGTTATTGCACACCCTTGCACCCAAAAATTCGATACCAAGATTTCACTAGAAATACATTTTTGAGGCCCTCTGAATAAAAAAAGATACATTTTCAGAAAAAGTTCCATGTCTATGTATGTATGTGTATTTGTGTGTATGTGAACAGCATAACCCCAAAAACAAAATCTCGGATAAATAAATACCAAACTTGGTTTTTAAATTCAGTACCTACCAAAGATGCGACACGAAGATTTTCAAGAAAATCCCCCACTCCAAACTACCCATTACATAGAATATTTTTTCGAAATTTTTTATTTTCTTAAAACTGACTCTAACGATTTTGATTATAATACCACACATTAAACATACTTAAACGACAAATAGAATGAATATTTTTAATTTTCTGGGAATCGCCTGTGAAGTCCTCTTCATTCCGAAGGAACTTTGTATAATCTTGTATAACTGGTAAACGCAAAGCGATAGACGAGAAAGTACTACTCAGAAAATCTGATGTGTTACACTCACATGACTTTCTCTACTCTTGTACAATCTATTTTTACAAACGCCTATTCTCCATATGCTTCATATTAATCGAGATATCGAGATGTCAATCTTATTGGTAATTTTCTTGTAGATGCAAGGGGAATATGGTAGCTTTTAAGCGATAGTCAAATATTTTATCGCTGGTTGCTATGTGGCACATTTCATTCTCTTTGCATGTCCAGGACATAAAAAAATGAATAACGAATTTGAGAAAAAGTATAAGTATTGGAAAATTTAAGGAAATAACAAGCAATATCTCGAAAACGGTTCACTCAACAAAAGAAATGTATATGATATAAGTTGTGTATTTTAACGCGATCTACATTTTTTGTGTAGTAAATTTTTGTCTATCTCTTATGGTTTACCAGTTATGCAAAAGTCGTTCACAATGAAGAATACTTTTGGAGACATTCCCAGAAAATTCGAAACATACATTTCATTTCTCATGACATTATCTTAAACATATGATATTTTCATCAAAATCGTTAGAGCCATTTTTGAGAAAATAAAAATTTTCGAAAAATGTTCCATGTAAAGGGTAGTCTGGGGTGGGGGGATTTTCTTGAAAATCTTCGTGTCACATCTCTGGAAGATACTGAACGTAAATACCAAGCTTTGTGTTTATCCGACTGTTAGTTTTTGAGTTATGCTGTTCACAGACACACACACACACACACAGACACACACACACACACACAGACACACACACGGACATGTTTCCAAAAATGCTTTTTTTGGATTCAGGAGGTCTCAAAACATGTATTTCCGGTGAAATCTCGGTATCGAATTTTTGGGTGGAATGCAATACTTCCCCTACTTACTATACGTAGTAGAGAAAGTAAAAATGTACACCTCTTTAAAACACACAATTTGTTTCAGATAACTTTTTTTTGTGGCATAGTTATTTCTGAGATATCCGTCATTAGTGGTTCGATTTGTTCAATACTTTGTCATTCTTTTAAGTCCCAACCATTTTCAGTTCTTTCTGGCGATTGCATGGAAAGAGTATGGAATTTTGAGGTTAGCATATAACGTTCAGTTCTTAAACATTTGATTTTCACTATTCCCATTGTATCTATAATGAGATATGTAATGTAACTATTTCTGAAAAGGTCTATTTTAATTAAAATGAAATAGATGGAAAAGTAGACCTTCGTAAGAATAGTTTGTATACCCGATAATAAATAATAGAGTGTAGAGATAGTCATGTAAATGTAACATGTCAGATTTTGAGTTTTTATGTAGTTTTATAAATTGTAATTTCCACTTCAAATCGTTATATAGTTCGTACTTTTAGGCACCATACTTACGTTTTAAATGCGGTACTATATCTGCCATTTTGTACTCTGAATTCTCCACCTCTTCATAGAAAAATTGTAAATCCTATATCTTTTTAATTAGAAAGGTAAATTTTCAGCTCATCTTTTAGGGTAAGTTTGTTTGCAAATTGGCACAAATTCAAAATATGCTAACGTCCATACGCCTAAGCACTATGGTGTTTTTCTTTGTAAATATATATGCATTTTTTTCTCCACCTTTACTTTGAACAGCTGTTTTCTGTGAATAACATTTTCTGATATAAATGACTCGTTTTCTCAGGAGCTATTGAAGATAGCTGAATGACATTTTAATATGATAAAAACACCACATCAATTCTGTTACTCGTTTATTTTGGTATTAATAAGTTGGTTAGTTATATTCGTTTTAAAACAATCTGATGTGTTACATTTACACGACTTTCTCCATCCTCTATCGTTTATTAGTGCGTATCAAACTATTCTTACGAAAGTTTATTTTTTAAGCTATTTAACAATAATGGAGATTAAGGGAACAAGGTACTCTGAAATGGTCAAAAATCACATTTTTTTGTTTTGGGCACAAATAAAATCTCTATTATTTCCAGTTTCAGAAAATATATACTTTTGGGGGGTTAAAAGGTTTTTAAGGCATTTAAATATCATTTAAATGCTAGTCCGGAATCCTTTAAAGCTGTCATGCAACGCCCCTTTTTAGAACATTTTCGTATCTTTCAGCAACGAACGACTATATCATGCTCAGCGAGCAGTTCAGTAATTAACAAAAGAGGCCAGGACCAAGAGAAGACAATCAGAAAAGCTGAAGCAATCCAGGAATGAAGGTGCAGATGATTATGACCCTGGAATGTACTGAAGTGTGTCCGAATTTTAACGTTCAAACTTTAAATTCAGTTTTCTCAGAATAACATTTTGTAGCTTTTTCTCAGAAAGTATGAGAGGTAGAAAGATGAAAATTTCAGTACATGTATACAAACGTAGTTAAACTTTCTAAATCACAATCATAATTTTGTAATATATATTAGTGATATTAAGAAAGCAACAACACTGAACATTTTCCACAGTTTTACTTTTTTGACTTCGTAAATATGTTTTTCAATTTCTAGTAAACTGATATACATAACTAAATAATTGAGATTCAGAAGATAGCTGATTATACTAAGAACAAGCATGCAAAAGTGTGATTCTGTACTGCAAGTAGTATCAGAGAAAAAGGTACATGAATTCACATGTTTTAAGAGTAACTTTTATTATTTTTCTTCTGAATGAAATAATTTTTACGGATTCAACTACATACGCTATCAATGCAAATAACCACTTTAAATGATTTTCATGATTTATAGAATATAATAAAAATATCAGGAAAAACCATTGAGATCTTTAAGAGCTGTGGTAATTTAACACTTTAAGGTGTAATTCTCATGTGTTCAGACTACCTTGTCCCCTTAAGCTTTGCAGAAATAGCTACATTACACATTTCGTTATAGATACAAAGAGAACAGTGATAGTCAAATGTTTAAGAATTGCACGCTATATGCTGGCCTTAAAATTCCATACTGTTTCCCTGCACTCGCGAGAAATAGTTGAAAATCACAGGAGTTGAAAATAATGGCAAAGGATTGATCAATTCGAACCATTACTAAGGGATATCTTAGATATATGTTATCTGAAGTAAATTGTGTGTTTTAAAGAGATCTATATTTTTTGTGTTGTACGTTTCAGTTTATCGCTTAACGTTTACTAGTTATACAAGAATATACAAAATTCCCAGAAAATTCAGATATTGATTTTATTTGTCATGTAAATATCTTTATTACATGGTATTTTAATCAAAAACGTAACAGTCATTTTTTTAGAAAATAAAAAATTTCGAAAAATGTTCCATGTAAATGGTAGTTGTGGGTTTGAGGATTTTCTTGAAAATCTTTGTGTCTCATCTTTGGAAGATACTGAACTTAAATAACCAAGTTTGTTATTTATCCACTTTTCGTTTTTGAGTTATGCTGTTCACAGGCGCGCACACACACATACACGTTTTTCTAAAAATGCTACATTTTTACATTCTTCAACACGTACATAGTAGGTAGAGAAGGTATTGCATTCTATCCAAAACTTCGATACCCAAATTTCACCGGAAATACATGCTTTGAGATCCCCTGAATCCAAAAAAGCGTATTAGAAAAACGACATATACTTATGTGAGTGTGTCTGTGAACAGCATAACTCAAAAACGAAAAGTCGGTTAAATACTAAACTTGGTGTTTAAGTATCTTCTAACGATGCGACATGAAAATTTACAAGAATATCTCCCCACTCCAAACTTTCCTTCATATGGAACATTTTTCGAAGTTTTTTATTTTCTAAAAAATGGCTCTTAACGATTTTGATTAAAATACTGTGTATTAAAGATATTTGCATAAGAAATAAAATGTTTATCTTGAATTTTTGGGAATAGCCTGCGAGGTCCTCTTCATTCGGAAGGAAATTTGTATAACCTTGTATAACTAGTAAACGATAAGTGATAGACGAAAACGTAATTCACAAATAAATGTAGATCTTTTTAAAACACATAATTTATTTAAAATAATTTTTTGTGGCATCAGCCATTTCCGAGATATCCGTTATTAATGGTTTGAATTGTTCAATACTTAACCATTTTTTTTAAAGTTCCGCAGTTTTCAATGTTCCTCACGATGTCTTGGAAAGTGGATGGAATTTTAAGCCCAGTATATAGCATCAATTGTCTATCGCTTTTCCCTTTGAATCCATAACGAAATGTGTAATGTAGCGATTTCCAGAAAGGTTTATCTGGATTAAAATGAAGTAAATAAGAAACTATACTTTCGTAAGAATAATTTATACACCCACTAATAAGCACTTTAGGGTAGAGAAAGCCATGCGAATGTAACACACCGCGGATTTTTAAGAAAAACTATCTTTTTTAATAAACTACATTATTGCATAAAAGTAGATCAGTTATCTTAGAAGGCATGAATGTATATCCTGTACAAATTTAAGTGTGATGTCTTAAATAATTTGTGAGATAATGGATCATGAAGTTAGCAAGTTTAACATTGGAGGGATAGAATACTTTTAATCTGTCGTTAATACAAGATGAATTTCATTTATTAGTTCTGTTTTTGTAATGGATACCTTAAATAAAACTGTTGGCATCGAATTATGTGAGTGAAATGTGCTCATAATAAAACTAACACACGTTGAAATCACAAGCAGAACAAAAACTTCATTGCAGGAATGTATAATACAAACATGATGTACTCTCAGTCAACTTTTATAGATTACAGTATAGGAATATAGAGTGTATTTCGCATGTGCACACTATCATCACGAAAATTTAAAAATTGACAGGTTGTTTTTAATGAACTGTCGCACACCCTTGATGGTTTTTCACTTGATCTCACGCCGCTCACAGGCACAACGGACATGTTGCGAGACATCGATCTTGGGGTAGGTGTACTTTTGTCGAGAAATTCGTTGCTTTCTGAAGACCAAGGAAACCGTCTCGTTAAGTTGCGATTTGTTGTAATAATCCTTCTTGCAACAACCATTGGTCACGTTACAGTTTCTCAGAAGGGTGAACTCGGGGGTGTAGTAGTTGGAATGACTGTCGCTGAACAGGCGCCAGACGGGCACCACTTCGAACATGGGCACGCTGCAGTCGAACTCGTTCACTCTGGCCATGTGATCCCTCCATAGCGATTCCGATGATCTGGTGCCCACGGCGAACAAACAGACCGCTGCCACATGTAGTAACATACTGCGGAACATCATCCTTCACACGAGCCCTCCGGAACCCAAGCAACACGCCGTATGGTCATGCACCGGAAAACTGCGGTCTTGCTTGGAGTTGCATAGGTTTTTCACAACCGGTTTTTTTATTCATCCTCGCTTTGGTGGCGGACAATTACATCAGACTTGTTTGACCTCCCAGTATACAGTAGTAATCATTTATTTAACAAGTGTCTAATCTTCCTCATTACGACAGGATTGCATGATTATCCGAGAGTTGGGCAATAAATAATCAAATAATTCGGCATCCATAGCTGAGATATGTTCATAAACGAGACTTAGCTTTTCTCCTTGCATTTCATTTATTATTGCCCTGTTTGTGGAACCGATAAAGAAAGATATCAGCTTCCTGAGAGAGAAGTGAGGTGTTAATGATTGCGGTGTAGCCTGTTATCAGCAGAGCATAGTAATTATAAATTCAGATCTTAATTATTCTATACGACGGCGACACTGAAAAGCTTTAGAAAATCAAACAAGGATTAGTTTTAAGCAATTAAAATTATTTTATTGTTTTTTACTTTCTCTACTACGTATAGTAAGTAGGGGAAGTATTGCATTCCACCCAAAAATTCGATACCGAGATTTCCCCGGAAATATATGTTTTGAGGTCTCCTGAATCCAAAAAAAGCATTTTTGGAAACATGTCCGTGTGTGTGTCTGTGTGTCTGTGAACAGCATAACTCAAAAACGAACAGTCGGATAAGCACCAAACTTGGTATTTAGGTTCAGTATCTTCCAGAGATGCGACACGAAGGTTTTCAAGAAAATCCCCCCACCCCAGACTACCCTATACATGGAACATTTTTCGAAAATTTTAATTTTCTCAAAAATGGCTCTAACGATTTTGATGAAAATATCATATGTTTAAGATAATGTCATGAGAAATGAAATGTATATCTCGAATTTTCTGGGAATGTCTCCAAAAGTATTCTTCATTGTGAACGACTTTTGCATAACTGGTAAACCATAAGAGATAGACAAAATTTTACTACACAAAAAATGTAGATCGCGTTAAAGTACACAATTTATGTCATATACATTTCTTTTGCTGAGTGAACCGTTTTCGAGATATTGCTTGTTATTCCCTTAAATTTTCCAATACTTATACTTTTTCTCAAATTCGTTATTCATTTTTTTGTCCTGGTAATGCAAAGGGAATGGAATACTCCACATAGCAACCAGCTCTTAAAATATTTGACTATAGCTTAAAGCCTACCAATTCCCCTTGCATCTACAAGAAAATTAGCAATAAGATTAACATCTCGATTAACATGAAGCATATAGAGAATAAGCGTTTGTAGAAATAGTTTGTACAAGAGTAGAGAAAGTCATGTGAGTGTAACACATCAGATTTTTATGGATTTGGCTCATGCCAATGCCCAATGTCGGCCGAATAAATTTATAAGACGTCCATCGATCTTCTTCAAGCATTGCTCGAACAGTGGCAATATTTTCATCAGTAACAGCAGTTCTTGGGCGTCCTTCACGAAACTCATCACTAAGAAAAAGCGATCTCTTTTGAATTATAAATTGTTGCCTTCTTCACCAAATGCATTTCTAAGCTGATCATCACATTGTTTAGACGTTAATGACGATTTTAAATCGTAAAATATCATGGCCGGGAATTTTCTGTATTCAAATTCATTTTTGGGTGAATACAAAATCTTTAAATAATAATAATTAACAAACTATTAGAACAAATCGAACAAACTACACGGCAATCAACTCACAAAACATCCTCGTACTAGCTGACTGTCCGATGTTTCACGGATAGCTTTTTAAACTCGAATAACGAATTCATTTCATTTACCTCCCCATGTTCTTTATGAAGTTATTGTACAATGATCTATAAGATTTTTAGCGTCAATCCTCCCTTTTGCTCCTTACAATTGTAATTTCATATTGACCCGGCTATTCCTAATGGCGGATGAAAAATCCCTTGATATTTACGTAAAAGAATGTGAATCACCGGTGGAACTGACTTCTTTAACCTGTCTCCGACAATTTTACAAGTTATGTAAAATCTGCATAGCCTATAAGTATCCTTTGACTGTGGAATAATCGTCGATTGCAATGGTCCAGTATTACTAGGGTGGATCGAAAAGTAACGCACAATAATTTTTTTCTGCCTTGGTATTGCAGCTGGAATGTTGCAATTTCACACAGATATAGTTTGAAGTTTTCACTATAGAGGGTATTGTTTGTATCATGTGCAGCTCTAGCGAGAGAACCGTGAACTATGCAACAAAGATTAGGCGTATGTTACTGTCGTCCACGTGTGAAGAGCAGAGAGGTGTGGTTCGATATTTGTGGGTCAAAGGGCATAAACCGAGTGATATTCACAGGGACATGCGTGGTGTGTATGGGGATGATTGTATGGACCGTAGCAATGTCTCCAGATGATGTGCATCTTCCTAGAGGCCCGTGTGAACCTTAGTGATTCGCCACGCTCCGGGAGGCCGGTAACAGCTGCAACCCCGCAGAATGTCACAGGCATTGAGGCTGCAATTTTGAACGACCGACGTGTGCAACTGCGAACATTATCCCAACGGTTCAACATTTCCTATGGTGCAGTGTACGATATTGTTCACGACACGCTGAAATTTTGTAAAGTTAGTGCTTGCTGGGTGCCTAAGAACCTGACAGACAACCACAAGAGCCAGCGAATGATGAGCTTGGCTCACCTAACGCGTTACACCGCTGAAGGGTGTGACTTTCTGAAAAAAATCGTCACTGGTGGTGAGTCGTGGGCATACACGCCCGAAACCAAGCAGGTAAGTATGGAGTGGAAACATGCTGGTTCTCCAGCGAAGAAAAAATTCAAAGTGACTCAATCTGCTAGGAAAGTGCTTGTGACGGTGTTCTGGGATATGCATGGTGTTGTATTGGTGGACTTTGCTGAACACGGGACCACTGTGAATGCTGCAGCCTACATGAAAACTTTGGTGAAGTTGCGTCGTGCCCTTCGTGACAAACGCCACAACATGAATGCTGGTGTTGTCAAAATTCTTCATGACAATGCTCACCCCCATGTTGCTGCTGCTGTTCGTCGGGTTGGGAGGTGCTCCAGCATCCACCACACAGTTCGGACCTTGCACCGTCGGACTTTCTTTTGTTTGGTCCCATGAAGAAATTCCTGGCTGACCAAGGCTTTATGACAAATGTGGAAGTGAAATCAGCAGTCCGCAGATGGCTCTACTCCAAGGAAACGGACTTCTATGAACAGGGCATATTGAAACTGGTATCATGATGGGAGAAATGTGTTGAGAAACTTGGTGACTATGTCGAAAAGTATGTAAAAGGCGTAAGTTAATTTGTGATTTTTGTTGTTGTTTAACTATTAAACCTTTTTTTGTAAAAAAATTATTGTGCGTAACTTTTTGATCCGCACTCGTAGATAGTTACAGTAGGTAAAATTTTAAACCTTTGTGCTTTCCTTCTGGTCCTGCAATTATTTAATAACACAAAAGGTACACAGTTTTCACATGATACAGCACCCTTTAACATATACAACGAAACAGAGGCGAATTTGCTAAATATAAAGATTCCAAGCTCCTAGGCCACGAAATTAACCTGTCGTCCTCCGTGGTGTAGTGGTTACAATGCTAGCCTCTAGTTCCCAAGGTCGCGGGTTCAAACCCTGCGGAGGGCGATGGATTTTTTTCGGACGTAAAAATTCTTAGCATGGCTTCCTTCGGAAGGGAAGTAAAGTCGGTAGTCCCGTGTCGTAGATTTACGGCACGTAAAAGAACCTCAAGCCTGATAAAGAGGTCACTGAGCAAAATTACTGGTCTTTCACGCCCAATATAGAATGGGACGCTAAAGACCACAGTAGTTAAAGAGCGTCCATAAATAAAGCTGAATTTAAATTTTACACGAAGTTAACCTCTTTGGAAAGCACATATAGTCTGCAACAATGGCGAAAAATAATCGTCTTAGTTAACTAAAAATATCGGTTCACTGCTTTCTAGTGTTAACAATTTTCTCTCCCTGCATGCTAAATAAGTACATCATAAGTACAAAAGAAATAAAGCAAACCTTTCTTCCATGACAGTAATTAAAATATTTTAGCACTGATATCGCATGAGCATAGTAGCGTTATAAACGATTCGATTATGTTTTGTTTAGTTATGTCTTAATTGCTAAGTCATGACCACCTACATAATATACAATATGTGATCAAAAGTATCCGCACACCCCCACAAACATACGTCTTTCATCTTAGGTACATTGTGCTGCTACCTACTGCCTGGTACTCATCATCCGCTACCTCAGTAGTCATTAGACATCGTGAAACAGCAGAATGTGACGCTCCGTGGAACTCACGGACTTCGAACGTGGTCAGGTGATTGGGTGTCGCGAGATTTCCACACTCCTAAACATCCCTAGGTCCACTGTTTCTGATGTGATAGTGAAGCGAAAACGTGAAGGCACATGTACAGCACAAAAGCGTACAGGCCGACCTCGTCTGTTGACTGACAGAGACCGCCGACATTTGAAGAGGGTCGTAAAGAGTAATAGGCAGACATCTATCCAGACCATCACACAGTAATTCCAAACAGCATCAGGATCGATCCACTCCAAGTACCATGACAGTTAGGCGTGAGGTGAGAAACCTTGAATTCCATGGTCGAGCGGCTGCTCATAAGCCACACATCACACAGGAAAATGGCAAACGACACCTCGCTTGGTGTAAGGAGCGACAACATTACACGATTGAACAGTAGCAAAACGTTGTGTTGAGTGACGATTCACGGTACACAATGTGGTGATCCGATGGGAGGGTGTGGGTATGGCGAATGCCCGGTGAACGTCATCTGCCAGCGTGTGTAGTGCCAACAGTGAAATACGGAGGTGGTGGTGTTATGGTGTGGTCGTGTTTTTGCTGGAGGAGGCTTGCACCCCTTGTTGTTTTGCGTTGCATGATCACAGCGCAGACCTACATTGATATTTTAAGCACCTTCTTGCTTCCCACTGTTGAAGAGCAATTCGGGAATGGCGGTTGCATCTTTCACACGATCATATAACACGATCATCTTTCAACCTGTTCATACTGCACGGGCTGTGGCGGAGTGGTTACACGACAATAACATCCCTGTAATGGACTGTCCTGCTCAGAGTCCTGACTTGAATCCTGTAGAACACCTTTGGGATGTTTTGGAACGCCGACTTCGTGCCAAACCTCACCGACCTACATCAATACCTCTCCTCAGTTCCGCACTCCATGAAGAATGGGCTGTCATTCCCCAAGAGACCTTCCAGCATCTGACTGAAAGTATGCCTGGGATAGTCAACGCTGTCATCAAGGCTAAGGCTGGGCCAACACCATATTGACTTCTAGCATTACCGATGGAGGGCGCCACGAACTTGTACGTCATTTTCAGCCAGGTGTCCGGATACTTTTGATCACGTAGTGTATATTGCTTGGAATGAAATATTCGCGGCATTTGTCTTATTTTGCATGCATATTCTGTGTAGTAATATCAAAATTTTCTACTCCATGGTATTCTCAACCAAAAGACATGCTTTTTCGTATGTTCTTTTATAACTCCAACGTGTACGTATACAAGGGTTTTGTAAATCCTTAATCTTACAGTAATTTGTGAAGTTAAATTAGAAGGTATCTTACAGACATGCTTGTGAGAAAAAACTGGGCTTTTCAATGATAAAATAATTATCAAAATCGGTTAAGTGGATTTTAAGATTACCCTACTACATACACCACACACAAATTTTCTCTTTACAATATTAACATAGATTTAATAATGTAAAGGTTTTCGCGTCTTCGTCTCTCTATAAGCCGCGGCAAAATGGAATGCCCATATTTCTAGAGGAAATACTTCATTGCTGCTAACGGCACGTGTGCCATAATGAGTCAATTATGCAGCATACTGAATACAGTAATAAACTAGGATTGCACAAAAAACATTTAAACCTTTACTAGAATTGCTCATAAGGGGGGGCAGGGCGGGTTTGCGCTGGGGAATCAGAAGGATCTGAACAACAAAACATCAGAACAGTGGTTATGCCACTATATTAATTATATATCATTTTATGCAATCCTGTCATTATAAACAGGTTATTACTGTATCCAATACGTGCATAAGTGGTTAATTATGGCAGCGTGACACTAGTAGCAATGATGTTATACCAGTATAGGTAGAAGTGATTCAACGGAGGGAGACAGCTTGCGCGCTGCGATCTACACATATTTATTGCGGCTACCACTCCAGGAGGAAGGGACAAGGGAAGGAACCATAGGAGGCTACAGGCCGTAAGCAGACAGGACACAGAGACGCGCGGAAGTCCTCTAACAGTTCCAAGCGCGCAGACTCCTCCCACTGTTGGAACCGTCGCGAGAGGACAATGAACGACCTACCAATCAAGCAGCTTTCTGGTGTCCACGGGAGTACTCTTTCCCTTTAACATGCATCCGCACCATCTGTCCGGCACCAACATACGCAATGAAATCTAGAAGTACACCTAAAAGATGAGAAGGAAACGGAATGAAAAGGAAATGGTGGAAAAGAAATCGTCATAAAGAAGAAAGCATCCCAACATTCGCCTCCGACCCCGGGGGAACCACGAAAAATTCATGGGTCAGAGTGGACTGTCACCGGGGATTGAACCCGGGACTCCCAAATGCGAGTCATACACGTTACCACGACGCCACCTTCCCCGGTACCCGTATTCCAAGTTGTTGTGGCTTGTAGAGAAAGGGTGAAACCATTGTGTGGTACTCTTTTTTTCTATACATTATGTACATTAAGATCTGAATTTATAATTGCTTATGTTATGTTGATAATAGATTATATCACAGCATCTGCTCACTTCTCCACCAGGAAGGAAATAAGATACAAGTGGCTGTTTTGGTTATCGGTCCAACACGCCAGGTAATAACAAATAAAATGCAGGAAACGTCTCATTTAGAACGTATGAAGACGCTCTCACTTACGTCAGCTATTGATGTTGCATTATTTCATGGTTTATATCCTATGATTTATCTATAATGCCAAGATTGCATACAATGTTGTATCCAACTCTTGAAAATTGTCGCACGAACGACAGAAATTACGACAAACACTCACTCGTGTCATAATCATCAAGATTATCCACTTGTTGCATAAATTGCTTTATGTTGTACTCCCTTACACAAATGCCATTGCCTTCTCATTACAAATGCGGGACTTTGTGACCAATGGAGGCCCACCTCGTACTTCGTGAAGAACACGAGGGTCGCCATGGTAACTTATGGGGATTCTCGCCCCCCTGATTATCGGAGGAGACTAGGCACTGCTCCAGTGAGGATATTGTACCTAAGGGGACACCCTCGGGATGGAGGAGGAGGTGAGAGGAGACACCGAGCGGCCGAAACCAGCAGTGGCGATACAGCAATGACAGGGTCTCTACAGTTTCCAGATTGAGAAGCCCCGATAGCTGGACAGGCAAACCAGGGATCCGCGCGCCACACAGAGGGACCAACACTCCGCACGGAAGGGGCGCTTCGTTTACCCCCGACAACCAATCGAAAGCCGAGGGACAAGAAAGTTCCACAGGGCATCTTTTTCCCTGTTACACCGCATCGAAACACCATCGCCGACACTTCCAACCCTGAAACAGAGGTAACGGGGTGAAGGATGAATGAAATGGTGAATGGAATGAAATGGAGGGACAGCAAATTCGCGGGCTGAAAGAAACCACTCCTCGAGGAGACACCGGGCGGCCGAAACCGGGGGTGATGGCATACGAATGGCAGGATCCCTAAATTTCCAAATAGAGACTCCCTGGCAGAATGACGGACAGGCAGACCAGGGACACCAACCTGCACAGAGGGGAGTCCAAAGCCCCTCAAGGGGTTTCGGATACCCCCGGCAGCCAGCCGAAAGCCGAGAGACGGAAATAGTCACAAAGAACATCCTTTTCCCCTGCCACACTGCACCGAAATACCATCGCCGACACTTCCAAGCCTAAAAGAGACCAAAGGAGGAAATATGAAGTGAAATGAAAACAGAGATGAAACGGAGGAACAGGAAATTCGGAGGATGTGAGAATCGTTCCCAGCATTCGCATGGCGACCCGGAAAAATCCCCGAAAAAAACCACGGGTCAGGAAGGTCGACCACGGGAATCGAACCCACGACCTCCCGAATGCGGGCTACAGATGTAACCGCGTGAGCCATCCCGCTCGGTAATTGTTACCATATGCAAAACAAGATATTGTAACGAAGTAAGGTAGTGAGGTTCGAACAAAGTATCGAGGGTTGCGTTAGTATTACCAGCACGACAATATAGAACGCAAGACCGCACAGTCAGCACTCAAAAGAATATTAAGAGCCGTGGATTTAGGTCTTATCTTTCACCCTCGTCTAAAGGCGATACTCAACGATGAAGCTCCGAGTGGCAAGGAGTGCCTCTCACTCCCACCGTAATTCAATTAACATTTCCATGGTGCACACCTCAAGACGACCGTAACCCAGGTAAGACGCTCTACCATTAAGTTCATGCCCAAACACGCCGCCAGCTGCAATTATGTACCTCAAGCGCAAATACAACTCTTAGCTTTAATTCAACCCCCGGGCCTTTTATTCTGCTTCCCCTGTAACTCACCTGCACGAGTGCCGCCCTGCCTATCCCGATACCGATTCACCCTACCACCTGAGTCTACTCCTCCCTAGTGAAGCAACCCCCCTCACCAGAGGCGTTACAATATCATGATTCCACTTACAATTTTAATACCAATTGAAAGTGAAATACAATGAATCGCTTAGAGATCTCAAAGCCTGGTTTAATGATTATATGCTTTATCTGAATGTGAATAAACTGTTTCGTTCATTTTAATATGTATCAATAAAGGAATATTGATAATTAAGTATTAATATATTTCGTCGGAATCTGCATTGTCTTCAGCACACTAAATTCTTAGGAATTATTTTTGATGAGCATGTATCTTCACAACCCAATTGTGTTGAATGAATTAAAAAACTAAACGTTTGTTGTTACCAATTATGGGTTCTAAGATCGTGTCTTAATGTTATGGCTGTACTTTTATTTTACTTTGCACAGTTGAATTTCGGTTGGCGTATGGCGTTTGTTTCTGGGGATCAGGAGCAATGATTCAATATGTATTTAATGCCCCAAAACGCATTATATGATGTGTTGCAGATATTGATAGCAGAGAATCCTGTAAGAAATACGCTGCCGTTTGTGAAAATTGCAACACCAAGAAAAGAATTTCCCGAATAACTTCAAACTTGGTAGAAGTGTAGAATGGTGTGCAAGCAATAAGTGATTAGGTTTGCAGAGAGATGGGATACACGTAGGCCGAGCAGAGCCCTCTTGTGTTGGTCTGACGAGGTCAGTGTTGCGCCCAGTGTAATCAGTGCAGAGCTGTCAAACAAGGTGGAAACAATAAAGAGAGTGCCAGTATGCCTCGTCGACGTCAAAAGGAGCCATATCGGCATGTGAGTGAGTTCGAACGGGGCAGAATGATCGGTCGGGAAGCGGGTTTGTCATACCGTGACATTTCGGCTCGTACAAGGCATACTGCTATGGCAGATATGCGTGTGTGGAAGCAGTGGATAGATGAAGGTCGTACGCAGCGAAGAGCGTGTACTGGACCACAGTACGGGATGAGCGTCATCTTGTCCGCATGGCCATAACGGACCGTACAGCTTCATCCACAGTGTTGGCTCGACGCTGGAGCACTGCAACAGGTGTGAACTTGTCTGCATCAACGGTTCGTCGCCGTCTGCTGCAGGTTGGACTGGTTGCATGCATGCCATTATATCCGCTTCCTTTGTCCAGAAACCACAAGCTCCTCCGACTGCAATGGGCACATGAATACCATCACTGGGGTGATGAATGGAAAAATGTAGTCTTTTCGGACGAGTCCCGCTTCAACGTGTCCTACAGTGATGGCCGCATACATGTCCGGCGGTATCGTGGTGAGCGCAACCTGGAGGGCTGCATTGTTGAGCGGCATAGCGGACAAACACCAGGTGTGATGGTTTGGGGCGCCATTCGTTACTACAACCGATCTCCCCTCCTACGAACTGAGGGCCCTTTGAACAGCAACCGGTACCTAACGGTGGTTATAGAGCCTGAGGTACTCCCCCTGCTTCAGGCATCTCCACATTTCAACAGGACAATGCCCGGCCACATATTGCGAGGAATATACAAGCCTTCGAAGAGCGACGGGTACCATTGCTTCCCTGGCCTGCACGTTCGCCTGACATGTCGCCCATCGAACATGCCTGGGATATGGTTGGTGCGTCACGGTCCTCCAGTAACCAGTGGCATGGATTTGTGGGCTCGAATACAAACTGCGTGGAGGGAAATCCCTCAGGAACTTATTCAGAACCTTTTTGACTCAATGTCACGGCGTATAGCAGTTCTAATTGCAGCGCATGGAGGCCACACCAAATACTGAATATTAGGGCTCAAAGGTCATGTATAGATTTGAAAAGTTTATCATTTGTTACTTGTGATGTACCTAACCTGTGGTATTAAATTCATTGAATCCATGCGTTTCCTTCTTGGTGGTGCAATTTTTACAAACGGCACTGTATTTTATTACTTTTAATTTATTGACTATCTATGGATTGTATATTTCTAAATTAATACAGCTGATAATTTTTAACAGAGATAATTTTCTTATGTATGATACATATAAGGCATAGATATAGCTATAAGTTATTCAACAGAGGGCGACACCTCGCGCGCTGCAACCTGTACAGATCTATTGGAGCCACTACCCCCAGGAGGAAGGGATGAGGTGAAGGAGCCGCAGAAGTCTCTCTGATCCCAAGGTCGCGGGTTCAAAGCCGGCCGAGACAGATGGTTCTTAAGTGTGCTTAAAAGCGACAGCCCCATGCAAGCAGATTAACTAGCATGTAAAAGAACTCCTGTGGGACGAAATTTCGGCACACCGGCGGCGCTGATATGATCCTGGCAATTGACAATGTCATTAACAAACAATATATTATTTATTATACAGGAGGCTACAGGCCGTAGGCAGACAAGTCACAGAGACGCGCGGAAGTCCCTAACATTTTCAAAGTCCCACCGATGGAGCCACCAATCGGCAGCTTTCTGGTGTCCACGGGGAATGCTCTTTCATACACTACGAAACCTAGAAGCATACCTGAAAGATAAGAAGAAAACGGAATGAAAGGGAAATGATGAAAAGGAAATCGTGGTAGAGAATAAAATATCCCAGCACTCGCCTGGCGACCCCGGGGAAACCACGAAAAACCCGTGGATCAGAGTGGGCGGTCGCCGGAGTTCGAACTCAGGACTTCCCTAATGCGAGTCACTCACATTACCGTGGCGCCACCTCGCTCCTTATAAGGCATAATTTTATCATTCCTATGCATCACTCTGCAAAATTTAATAGATCTCCCATGGTCTACTGTTTGAAACTATCCAACTTCTTGCCTCCTAATATTATATCCACAACTAATTTTAAGTGTTTTAAAAGTAATCTCAAGAGAATCTTAATTAAAATGTGCCCTTATGATTTGCATGCACTTAATTTAAGTTGTAACTTTATATGACTTATGACATTTAAGCTCTACAAGATAAAAACAATCTGATGTGATACATTCGCATGACTTTTACCACCCATCGTTTATTAGTGAGTACGCAAACTATTGTTATTGAACCTCAGGTATATTTATGTCTATTACGTTTTCATCCAAATAAATATTTGCGGAAATAGCTACTTTACACATGTCGTAATAGATACAAAGAGAACAGCGATAGTCAAATGTTTAAGAACTGGACGCTGTATGCTGCCTTAAAATTCCATACTGTTTCCATGCAATCGCGAGAAACAACTGAATGTTGAAAGGACCTTAAGGAAAGATCAAGAAATGAACAATTCGAACCATTACTAACGGATATCTCCGAAATGCCTTTTGTCACAAAAAAATAAATAAAATTAGTGTGTGTTTTAAAGAGATCTGCACTTTATAAATTTTCTTCTGTCACCTAACATTTACCAATTATTATTTGCATTGTATTCTTTAATCGTAATCTAATTTCATGGGTTATAATTCGTGAAAGCGCTACGTATGTAATATTACGTAGAAAACAATACTTCATTGCAAATTGTTATATCGTGACGTTAATAGTAATTTACTTTGCACGTGATAAAATTATCGATGTGTTATGAAGAGGTTAAGTTTGGCAAAGATAAAACGTGCAAATACACATTTATGACATTGTCAAGCCCTGCCAGTTCTTGTCAAGTCTTGTCCAATCTTGTCAAATATTGAAAAATATTTGACAATTTTTCTTGTAAACTCTTGAATTGAAAAAAAATTGATTATGTATGTACAAGAGGCTTTACAGTTAAACAGTACATCAGATCTTTATCTAAATCCTTCTACTCTAGTCTAACACCCCAGGAGCACAGGTGAACAATCTAGAAACAAGAACACATCGAAGAACAAGACTAAAGAGGAAATTGCCACAGGACATTCTACTGACACTGAAGAAGACGACTTGTAAAGCAGTGTGTTATATTGTTAATCAATGTATTAGTGATTAATTGTTGTAAATTCATACATAGGATTGTTAACCGTCCCAATTTTCGTAATCATTTCCCTCTTCCCGCTCGTACAGTTGCGGGAAAGCGATTTTCCCAATATTACCCCCAAAACAAAATCAAATTCAATTCAATTTGTAAATTCCGGCTACAAATGATAGTCGTAAAAAGACTGACATATGGCATATTATTAGAAAATAAAATAGCATTCAGAAGCCTATGATCCACTGTACGAACACTGCTTAACAGTTGACAATACTTTTAGTCGTTTGTTGAGCATCACGCTGCTATGTGACGTCATAACGTCTCGTTACTGCCTCGTTAGCTTACGTGTTGTGCGCCGACTAAGTGAATGTTTTTATCCTGAATGGTGAATCATTAGCAGCTATAAAAATGTATTTAAACTGACATAAAATGGCTAAAGATGGCAAAGCCAGTTGAGAAATATTAAATATTTTCTGAATTAGCATTACTGGCCCACAGAGTAATCCACATAGTTAAATTAATTAAACGATGTAATTGATAAAACATGTAAATGTAGCTTAGATTATTAAAAAAATTCTGATCTTGTGATTATAATCTAATTTGTTTATTTCATTGTGAATCTGCAGCATAAACTAATATAACTTGAGGTAGGGGAAGCTATCGCATCAACTTTTGTTCAATAACGCATATAATAGTGTAATGTACAAACTTTGATCCTCAATGATGAAACCGAAAATGTCGTGTATAAAGATCTTCCGCCATTTGTTTTTTCAAACGTTGGCAACCCTATTCATATATTAATCTTAATTCTTCTTTTATTCACACTCTATTTGACCAATCACCTACATTGTTTTATTGTTATCAGTGGCTTGTATAGTACGAGGGTCAGTCAATAAGTAATGCCTCCTTTTTTTCTCCTGAACCAAGTTATTGTGAACAATTTGAATTTGACACAATTCCTCAAACCTTCTTCTCCCCTCCACTGCAATAGTAACTTCCTGCGTCAACCGGTGGCAGCACTGCTGCCTGTTGAAAAATGGCTGACATCGATGTTTGTATTGGAAAACGTTCTGTCATTGGATTCTTGAATGCGGAAGGTGAAACGCCCATTCACATTCATGGAAGGCTCACAAAGGTGTATGGTGATGTAACAGTGCATGTCAGCACGGTTAGATGAGTTCGTCCCTGTATGAAGAGCCAACACCGTTGGCTGATGAACAGCACAGTGGCAGACCCGTGACTGCACTGACCCCACGCAACAGTGAGTAAGTGGATATCATTCGAGATGACTGCCATAACAACGGATGAATTGTGTTGCATTACGTTCCTCAGTAAAGGCTGTGTGTTGAGATTATTCATGAACTGGGGTACCCAAAAGTTTGTTCAGGGTGGGTACTCCGAATGTTAATGGGCCAGAATAAAGAGACACGAGAAACAATAGCCTTCGAACACTTGCAGCTCTTCCATTTGGAGGGAGAGGAGTTCTGGGACAAAATTGTGACTGGAGACGAAACGTGGGTTCATTTTTTTTGAACCGGAATCAAAGAGACAGACCATGGATTGGCATCCCACAACCTCACCGGGGAAGAAAAAATGTAAAACTGTGCAATCAGCAGGTAAAGGATGGCAACCGTGTTTTGGGACGCAGAGGATGCGATTCTGGTTGATTTTTCTGTGCAGTACGTTAGCATCCTAAAAAAGCTCAAAGCACGTCTTCAGTGAGTTTGCCCAACAAAAATCATGGTGAATGTTCTGCTTTTGCACGACAATGGTCAGCCGTCACACCATTGAAGCAATTGAACATTGGATGGGAAGTCTTGGCTAATGCCCCATACAGCCCTGACCTAGCACCATCAAACTTCCATCTGTTTGGGCCGCTAAAGCAAGCTTATCGTGGGATTCACTTTCAAGATGCCGAGGCCAAACATCTGTGCGTCAATGGCTTCAGAAACAAGACCGTGCGTTTTACCACACAGGAATGCATGTCCTCGTTAAAAGCTGGACTAAAACTGGAAAAGGACGGGGATTACATTGAAAAAAGACAATTTAATCCTCAATGTGTGGCTTTCATGCTGTGTAATCAAAGTTTAAGTTTCTTGCAAATTACAACAGTTATTGACTGACGCTCGTACATTTGGCGATCAATCAAAATGAATTATAAAAGCATTCTTATCTATTTATATTATAGTTACATACGAAATCAGATTTGTTTATAACGAGAATGATTATACTCACCCCGCCAGTGTAGACTTTAGCTTGACAAATTGTTTGGACGCGGTGCCTTATGCATTTGTTCTTCTTATACATGTAATGTTTAAAACATTTAAATCCATTCACCACAAGTAGAAATTTATTCTTCTCGCTCTGCACCCAGTATACTTCCATGATGATAAAGACATGCACGGGTCGGCTAACTTGATTCTGACTATGGTCAGTGTCGAGGAACAGCGACTCTAGCGATGTGTCCAACCTGTAAACAGTTTGTTATTAGTAAGAGTGAAATAGGAAGTAATTGACGCACTTGCTTTGATTGTCATTTCTTGATGAAGACGTTATTAATACATTTATTTTAAACATGTTTGACTAAGGGCTAAATATCTAAAGGTTTAATGATATTATAATTTTAAACAAAAATCAAAGATAACATTTTTACTTTTCTACTAGTATTGTAGGGGAAGTATTGTATTCCACTAAAAAATTCGATGTCAAGATTTCACAAGAAATATACGTTTTGAAGTCTCCTGAACCCCCCCCCCTCCAAAGCATTTTTAGAAAAAGGTCCGTGTGTGTGTGTCTGTGAACAGCATAACTCAAAACGAAAAGTCGGATAAATATCAAAGTTGATATTTAAGTTCAGTATCTTCCAAAGATGTGGCACGAAAAGTTTAAAGAATATCCTACACTCCCAACTACCCTTTAGAATAGGAGGGGGCTTAGCACCTCGACCTACGCAGATCTTTTGTGCCTGGACCCCTGACGGGGCGACCCGAGAGGGAGGGATGAGGTGAGAGGAAACAGAGGTCGGCCGAACCAGGAGGAGGTACGACAGGCAGAGGGTAGGGTCTCTACCATTTGCAGATTTGAACTGATGGTGGCTGGTGCAGCCGGCTCCCCTCCCCCCTGTGAGTTTACACATCCCCGGGACCAGAAGACCACTCGCAGTCCGGGAGGCGAATGTTTCCTCAACAATCCATGAACTTTACAATAAATTTCAGGCCACATGAAGTGTTCAGGCTAAGAAATCTAAAAGACGGCGTGCCTTCTTACCAAAGAAACATTAGACGACATCGCTCATCGTTTGGAGAATTCCCCCCAAAATCACATATGTGTCTTTCACAACAGGCAGACATTTCTTATGGCTTTGCGTGAAGAGCTACCAAATTGCTGAAGTTAAAACCATATAAAAAAACTGTGGCACATGCTCTTCAACCAGGTGATCCTGTAATTAGGCGCACATTTTGTGAGTGGAGTCTCAATAGTGTACACAGTGGCGAAATAGACCCATATTTAATATTTTTCACGGACGAGGCTTGGTTCCATCTTCATGAATATGTGTGTTACACAAAATAATCGTTATTGGAGCTCTGACAAACTTAATATTGCTCATGAAGTACCCCTTCATGACGAAAAAAATTGGTGTATGGTGCGCCATGAGGGGAGAAGGGGTTATAGGGGCAATTTTTTTCGAGTCGGCAGTTGACGCCGTACATACATGAATACAATTTGCCCGCCCTTTTTTTAGAGAATTGATAGGGAACGTGATTTTGCCTTTTTTCATCAAGACTCTGCAACAGCTCATACGGTCAATATTTCGATGAGAACAATTGAAGGTGTGTTTGAGGACAGAATTATTAGTACAGATTTGTGGCCCTCGGTCCCCCGAACTAAACCCTGCGATTTCTATCTCTGAGGTAACTTAAAACAAAGTGTACAAGACAAACCCACACACCCTGGAAGAATTAAAACAAAATATCCGCCAGGAAATTGTCAGTATTTCTTAACGTGAACTACGGCAAGTGATGGATAGTTTCCTAAAGAGGTGCCAAAAGTGTATGGACAACGCCGGTGGCCAGTTTCAGCATCTCCTTTCATAAAGTTGGTAAGTAAAGCCTTTAAAAGTAGTTTTAAAAATGTTGTGTGGTTTCATCTGCGGCTTTCTATGATAGCGGCAGACGGCAACGAGTGCCGAGGACGCGGACAGGAAAAACACGCGCAGCCGGTTCGTAGTTTTTCAACTCTCTCTGTACATTCAAAGATATTGTCAAATTTACGTTTTCATAACCGTATGCATGTTAATGCATCAGGAATGCATGTAAATTTTTATCAGCAAATAGATGGGAGGATCCTTTGGTTTAAGCCTACCTCTCAGGATGACGAAAGCACGTGCATCTATCACGACAATGTGTTTGTATCGCTTTTATCGCCGATCCTTGCATTGCACACGGTTTGTCACTATTCAAAGGTGTACACTAACCAACCAGGGGAAAGGGGGGGAAAGGCAGCACGGAAGACTACATGTCTGTTGGACAAGGTTAAAAGTATCAGGGTTTGGATAACTAAAGGCTGGTTCACAACCAACGAGAACGGTAACCAGAACGAGAACGGGAAAGTTGAAATACATGTATTCAAATAGGAGTGCCCACAACCGACGGGAAGCCTTCCCGGGCCCCGGGAACGGGAAGAAGAGTTGCCCAACTTTTAACTTTCTCGTTCTCGTTCCCGGGCACGGCATATTAGATCCCTATTGTGCATATTAGACTCTTCACTCTAGAGGTTGTTTTAGGCGACCGTGATATGAAACAGCCACTAGTGCTCTCTATAGTCGCAAGCTGGAAACATGAAACTGGAAGGAATTAGTAGTAAATGTGCTTCCTAACATCATCCCGATACCCGCAAACTAATCAACGTTGGTTCCTCTGGTGAAGGGATCATTTGTAGTTTGTTTATATGCAACTCAAAACTGGCTATTACCTAAAAAAACAATGGCAAAAGCTACAAAGAACAGCTAAATCCGGTGGAAATGAAAGTAGAATAAACAATTTTAATGTATGCCATTAAATAAAGGAATGAAAGTTTGGCATAAGTAGAGGGATCGGAAATGTAATGAATATGCATTTAGATAATGTTTACTCTATCGAATTTTGACGTTGGCTTGGCTAAATTGGAAGTAGGTGAAAAAATGTTATTAGTCAGTTAAAAACAAATGAAATCCCAATGCGCATAATCGACTTTCACTTTGTGATCGATATGCACTCCCGTTCTCGTTACCGGGCTGTTGTGAATCAAAATTTCTTGCTTCCCGTTCTCGTTTCCGTTCTGGTTACCGTTACCGGGTGGTTGTGAACCAGCCTTAACAGTGAACCGTAGAATAGGACCAGCAGGCACTGGCAATATTATGAGCAGGCATAGGAATTCTTAAGTAGTTGGTTTCAAGTTATCTCCACTCAAGCCATTATATAGTTTGTTCAGAGTTTTTTGAGAAAGTGGAAGGAAGAAGGTGGAAAACCCGTTGCTCTGCCCACGTCGGCAACGCGTGCAGGCTCTTTGTTTTACTGCCGCACCGACCTCGCGACGTCCTTATCTCCTCCTTCCACTGTCTCAAAAGATCTGAACAAACTATACCACAAGAATCCTGTAGTGATAATAGTTTGAGTATAGATAACAGAGGATAAGACTCACTGATAGGCAGGTAAAAACCGGTCCAAGTGCTGTCTGCAAACGCCAAAAGACTACGAAGGGTAGGAGGATGGTTTATTACCTTGCCTACAGTCAGTAACAATTCAACCTTATTTCCTGGCTTTAATACTTGGAAATTCTTATGCCTAGTTATAAGAAAATTTATGCCTTGCGCACTTAGTGAATAACAATCTGTTAATTACCGCAATAAAACCTGATCTGCATGCTATAGATTTCCAAAATTTAATAAAAATTCCGATGTGTTAAATTCACATGACTTTCTCTACCCACTATCGCTTATAAGTGGGTATACAAATTATTCTTACGAAAGCTTATTTACTTATCTACTCCATTTTAATCCAAATAAGCCTTTGCAGAAATAGCTACATTGCACATTTCGTTATAGATACAAAGGGGATAGCGATAGTCAAATGTTTAAGAACTGGACGCAATACGCTGGATTTAAAATTCCATACTCTTTCCATGACATCGCGAGAAACAACTGAAAATCGACAGGACTTAAAAGAATGGCTAGGTATTAAACAATTCGAGTCATTAATGACGGACATTTTGGAAATGGCTCATTCAACAGAAAATGTTCTTTGAAATGAACTGGGTGTTTTAAAGAGATTTAATGTTTTATATAGCACGTGTTCGTCTATCGCTTGACGTTTACCAGTTACATAAAAGTTATACAAAACTCCTTCCGGATGAAGAGGACTTTACAGGCTATTCCCAGAAAATATCTTCAATAAATGGTATTTTAATCAAAATCGTTGGAGCCATTTTATAGATAATAAACATTTTGAAAAATGTTCCATTTAAAGGGAACATTGCGGTGGGGGGATTTTCTTGAAAATCTTCTTGTCACATCTTTGGAAGGTACTAAACTTAAAGTCGTCCTCCGTGGTCTAGGGGTACCATGCTAGCCTCTAGGTCACGGGTTCAAGCCCGGCGGAGGGCGATGGATGTTTTCGGGCGTAAAAATTCTTAGCATAACTTCCTTCGGAAGGGAAGTAAAGCCGGTGGTCCGTATCGTAGATTTACGACGGCACGTAAAAGAACCTCAAGCTTAATAAAGAGGCCTCTGAGCAAAATTTCCTGTCTTTCACGCCCAATATAGAATGGGACGCTAAGAACCGCAGTAGTTAAAGAGTGTCCATAAATAAAACTCACTTCATTTTAATTTATAGGATTTTTGGGTAGAATGCAATACCTTCTCTACCTACTATGTACGTGATAGAGATAGTAAACACTAAATGTATAATGAAAGCAAACTATGGAGCACATGAATTAAACCAGCTGAACAATTAGAATAACAATATCCATGTTTCTCGTAGTAACCAACTAAATCAATAGTTCCCAGATTCGGATTCTCTTTTGGCTGCAAAATTATTTTCAGTGTTAATCATTCTTCTAAATTTTTACAAGTAAATCTGCAAAAATGGTAAGTAGTCCTTACAGTCATTGAAAAGAATGACTATTTTCCTGAAGAAGCGGTGATTCATGTTAATTTGTCATTTTAATATGCGAAATTTTTACATGTAGTTGGTATCAGGCATACCGCTTATAATTGTATGCATATTGTTTCTCTGCTCTAGCATTCCACTATTAGTGACAGTGTTAATTGCACGTTTTAGTGCATTTCAAATCCGGTACATACAGCGCGGAGGAACATTGGTTTAGCGGTGCGACGAAACGAACCCAACATAGTGTCTATTTGCTTTGCGTTTTCATTATTTCCACCTGCACAAGAATCCGATCCAAATACTGGCAATTGAGATTTCATAAAAAATAAGTTCAAAAATAGGTTCGATGCCGTGTGTGCTGCACAGCACAACTCAAATGTCCCATTTAGTAAGTCAGGCATCTCTCGAGGACAAGGCGAAGAATTTCAGAGATCTTCCCTCAAACCAGTTAACACTATTTGCAAAGTGCGACATACTACCTACCATACATTCCCTGATTAGCTTACGGTTCGGCTTTGTGCCAACGTCTGATCAAACAATACCGCTAGATAGAAACGATATACAGAACGAATATGAGGGAGCTAGACCGGTAATGTTGCTGTCAGCCTTCCCTGTCCTACATACCGCATGCTGCCAACCTACATACTTAAAAAATCGCTAAAAAATATTCGAGTAGTAGTACTGCAGAATACGAATGCTGTTGGCAGTAAGAATCCATGCCGCCGGTGCCGAGAGGGAGAAGGCGGCGGGAAAAGTCATTGCTGTTCAAAATGTGCTGCTATTCTGAATTACTTTCGTCTTCATTGAAAACGTTAGTAAAATCTAAAAGGGAATAAATTACCTTAGGAGTGAGTTTAGAAGTAGATGTTGTCTCTTCTATATCTGGTACCCACCTACCTGTCCGTTTTAGGTGTTTTAATTTTATAGGAAAATTACGATGTGAAGACAACAAACGCAGCCATCTTGTTTCTATCACACATGCGCAATGGGAACTGCCAACCTAAATGAGAAGTGAAATCCGCGGAATAAAGGATGTGTTATTACTTCTTCTTCATTTTGTATTGCCGCTGACAAAAACACAACGCATTGTTATTAAAGACTTTCCCCAGAAGTTTAATTTTTTGATTGTTATAGCAAACGTTGTGTTATATTAAAATTTTATTTGCATTAAACGTTTAATAAAGAGGTTGCTTTACAGTAACACTGGTAGATAATTAGTGGTAGATAGTTAACCTGAACTTTATATATATAACCTAACCTCCCGTGAATCAGAAACCTAAGCTTTAGGAACGCACGCTCGTTTCGCTCGCGTGCTTTGATGTAACCACTGGTAACTAATTAAAACAACCTTATATATATATATTTATATATATATATATATATATAAAACTAAACCTAACCTAACCCCCCGTGAACCAGAAATCTAAGCTTATATATAAAAATCTGATGTGTTACACTCACATGACTTTCCCTACTCGAGTACAAACTATTTTTACAAACTCTTATTCTCCATTTATTTCATATTAATCGAGATAAACATTTGCAGAAACGATCTTTTGACATGCAAAGAGAATTACATTTTACACATAGCGACCACTTCTAAAAATATTTGACTATCGCTTAAGGCGTACTATGTTCCCCTTGTTTTGTAATTGCAAGGGCAATATAGAAATACAGTAGCCTTTAAGCATAGGTATATCTCTTAATAGCAGGTTGCTAGGTGCAGCACCATTCTCTTTACCACAAATTAATACTCTTTGCATATCCAAGACAAAAAATGAGTAACGAATTCCCATTTGAGAAAATAAGTATTGAAAAATTTAAGGGAATAACAAGCAATATCTCGAAAATGGTTCACTCAACAAAAACAATGTATATGACATAAACTGTGTATTTTAACGCGATCTAAATTTTTTTTGTGTAGTAAAATTTTGTCTATCTCTTATGGTTTACCAGTTATGCAAAAGTCGTTCACAATGAAGAATACTTTTGGAGACATTCCCAGAAAATGCATTTTTTTGTCATGAAAATATCTTAAACATATGATATTTTAATCAAAATCGTTAGAGCTATTTTTGAGAAAATTAAAATTTTCGAAAAATGTTCCATGGAAAGGGTAATCTGGAGTGGGGGGTTTTCTTGAAAACCTGCGTGTCGCATCTCTGGAAGATACTGAACCTAAATACCAAGTTTGGTGTTTATCCGACTGTTCGTTTCTGAGTTATGTTGTTCACAGACACACATAGACACACACACGGACATGTTTCCAAAAATGCTTTTTTTGGATTCAGGGGGTTTCAAAACATATATTTCCGGTAAAATCGCGGTATCGAATTTTTGGGTGGAATACAATACAATACTTCCCCTACTTAACTATACGTAGTAGAGAAAGTAAACAAAAAAAACTAAACCTAACCTAATCTCCCGCGAATCAGAAATTTGAGCTTAGAACGCACGCGAGCGTGCTTTGCTGTGACCACTGATAACTAATTAAAACAAGGTTATGTAAAAAAAAAAAAAAAAAAACCCGACCTGGTTGGACTGACAATTATTCTTAAATTGGTGATTATTATTTACTTTAATTATGACTTTATGCTTTACGTTTGCTGCCATATGCATTAACTGTTAGCAACACACCAGCTATTACTTGATGGTGGCATGTTGCCTATACATTACATTCCTTAATTCAACCAAAAAATATAGTTTACCCAATGTAAAACTGGGCAGTGCAGTTGCAGAATAAATGAGGGCCTCTTCATATTGTGATGAAATAACCTTTGGCTAAGTTATGTACCACATAAGCTCAAATAACTATTCAAATCATAACCTCACATAATTCCCCAGTAGGTAAATAAATGCATTTCGTAACCTGATTACGACATTTTTAATGAAATAAACTTAAGTTAATGCATGTTTCATGCAAATGCACGATAAGTAATGGGTATGTTCCGCATCGTACTCCTTTTATCTGCGCATTCATATTTGCATTCTCTACGATCCGTTTCAGCTGCACTTCCGGTCCTTTCCGCAAACATTACCTCCCTTCGTATGTCACTTCCCTTTCTCTATGGAACTCCGACAGAAGTCACCTTCCTGCCAACCAACGCCTTCCTCTCGCGTTTTTCAACGTCACAAAGTTGGTAGCGACGTGACGTAAGGCAGGGAGAGGCTGGCAGCAATATTACGGTCGTGAGGCCATAGCGAGCCGCAGTGAAATCACAGGATTCTGTGGTTCCGAAATTTAACCGAGGTTAGGTTAAAGCTAGTGTTTGTGCATAAATTAAATTCAAATGACGGGTATGAAATCGGTACCTGGGTATTTGCCACCTCTAACATTGCTATTCTCGCGAATTACACTATTACGGTAGGCATTTCCTCCATGCATGCGCAGTATTACAAAATGGTGTAATTTGACATCGCAATTGCTTTAAAGCGGACGCAACCTTACTCAGTTTACTATGATTTTTACTTTCTCTACTACGTATGGTAAGTAGGGGAAGTATTGCATTCCACCCAAAAATTCGATACCGAGATTTCACCGGAAATACATGTTTTGAGACCTCCTGAATCCAAAAAAAGCATTTTTGGAAACATGTCCGTGTGTGTGTCTGTGTGTGTGTGTGTCTGTGTGTGTGTCTGTGAACAGCATAACTCAAAAACGAACAGTCGGATAAACACCAAACTTGGTATTTAGGTTCAGTATCTTCCAGAGATGCGACACGAAGGTTTTCAAGAAAATCCCCCCACCCCAGACTACCCTTTACATGGAACATTTTTCGAAAATTTTAATTTTCTCAAAAATGGCTCTAACGATTTTGATTAAAATATCATATGTTTAAGATATTTTCATGACAAATGAAATGTATATCTCGAATTTTCTGGGAATGTCTCCAAAAGTATTCTTCATTATGAACGACTTTTGCATAACTGGTAAACCGTAAGAGATAGACAGAATTTTACTACACAAAAATGTAGATCACGTTAAAATACACAACTTATGTCATATACATTTCTTTTGTTGAGTGTACCGTTTTCGAGATATTGCTTGTTATTTCCTTAAATTTTCCAATACTTATACTTTTTCTCAAATTCGTTATTCATTTTTTTATGTCTTGGACATGCAAAGGGAATGGAATGCGCCACATAGCAACCAGCGATGAAATATTTGACTATCGCTTAAAAGCTACCATATTCCCCTTGCATCTACAAGAAAATTACCAATAAGATTGACATCTCGATATCTCGATTAACATGAAGCATATGGAGAATAGGCGTTTGTAAAAATAGATTGTACAAGAGTAGAGAAAGTCATGTGAGTGTAACACATCAGATTTTTTTTGTCCTGGTAATGCAAAGAGAATGTAATGCACCACATAGTAACCAGCGCTTAAAAATTTGACTATCACTTAAAACCTACGATATTCCCCTTGCATCTACAAGAAAATTAGCAATAAGATTGACATATCGATATCTCGATTAACATGAAGCATATGGAGAATAAGCATTTGTAAAAATAGTTTGTACAAGAGTAGGGGAAGTCATGTGAGTGTAACACATCAGATTTTTTTGTCCTGGTAATGCAAAGAGAATGGAATACTTCACATAGCAACCAGCTCTTAAAATATTTGACTATAGCTTAAAGCCTAGCAATTCCCCTTGCATCTACATGAAAATTAGCAATAAGATTAACATCTTGATTAACATGAAGCATATGGTGAATAAGTGTTTGTAAAAATAGTTTGTACAAGAGTAGAGAAAGTCATGTGAGTGTAACACATCAGATTTTTTTCATGCTATTGCAGTACAGTAATTTTCAACGTTTAATCATATACAATTGTTATATAAATTAAGTTCACGGTTCAGTGCTTAATTTAAAACTTAAGGTGCATCCAAGTTATAGGTCATAGGTAATCAGCTATTAAGGCGGAGAAGGAAGGCGATGACCAAATCTTAGTACTGAAGAAAAGAATATTACAGACAGTAGGTATATATAATATAGCAATGACTCATAATACTAACAGAAGACCGAAATAGTGCGTCTTTTGTAAATACATAGTTTGGGTACTGGTGATTTCTCTGGTCATATATCTAGTGACTCAAGTTAGAACGTTGACTGCCCTGATATACAGCAACAGCTATCTTTGTTTCCCGTTACGAAATATATTTATTTACCTATTGGGGAATTGCGCGAGCTTATGATTTAATAGTTATTTGAGGTTATGTGGTACATAGCGAAAGGTTTTTCACCACAATATGAATAGGTCCTCATTTATTCTGCAATTGTACTGCTCAATCTACTTGCATTTGGTTATATTTGGTTGAATTAAGGGATGTAATGCATAGGCAACATGCCATTATCAAATAATAGCTGGTGTATTGTTAACAGTCAATATATATCACTGTAAAAGTCGTAATGAAAGTAAATACCTAATAATCGTAACTTTTAAGAATAATCCAACCATATCTTCACGTGATTAAGCAGCGAAATAAAATGCAGAGATAAATGAAAGCAAATAATACCTATTAGTAATAATAGTAAACAAATAATAATCGTAAGTTTAAGAATAGTTGTTAGTCCAACCAGGTCGACTTGCTCTTTATTAATGCAAACGTTAGCCTTAAAAAGGCTGTTTTTGCATCGGTTTTTGGTTAAAGAAACCACAAAATCGTAAACCTACCCCAGTTGGCCATTTTTACCAGCAATGACTTTTCCCGCCGCCTTCTCCCTCTCGGTGGCATGGATTACCTAGCCAACAACACTCGTATTCTGCAGTACTACTACTCGTGCATTTTTAGCGATTTTTAAGTATGTTGGTTGGCAGCACACGGTGATGTAGGACAGGGAGAGGCTGCCAGCAACATTATCGAGAAAAGTACAAGTATTTCAAAATTCAAACCAATAACAAAGAATATCTCGGAAACACTTAACTCCGAAAGAAAAACAGTATATTATACATTAAGCCAGAGAAACAGATAATTTTCCACGAAGTACAAATGTACTGAGGGGAAATTCTGTTTCGATCTCGTGGTGTATATACCTACTATTTTTTACTTTCTCTACTACGTATAGTAAGTAGGGGAAGTATTGCATTCCACCCAAAAATTCGATACCGAGATTTCACCGGAAATACATGTTTTGAGACCTCCTGAATCCAAAAAAAGCATTTTTGGAAACATGTCCGTGTGTGTGTCTGTGTGTGTGTGTGTGTGTGTCTGTGTGTCTGTGAACAGCATAACTCAAAAACGAACAGTCGGATAAACACCAAACTTGGTATTTAGGTTCAGTATCTTCCAGAGATGCGACACGAAGGTTTTCAAGAAAATCCCCCCACCCCAGACTACCCTTTACATGGAACATTTTTCGAAAATTTTAATTTTCTCAAAAATGGCTCTAACGATTTTGATTAAAATATCATATGTTTAAGATAATGTCATGAGAAATAAAATGTATATCTCGAATTTTCTGGGAATGTCTCCATAAGTATTCTTCACTGTGAACGACTTTTGCATAACTGGTAAACCATAAGAGATAGACAAAATTTTACTACTCAAAAAATGTAGATCTCGTTAAAATACACAACTTATGTCATATACATTTCTTTTGTTGACTGAACCGTTTTCGAGATATTGCTTGTTATTCCCTTAACTTTTCCAATACTTATACTTTTTCTCAAATTCGTTATTCATTTTTTTATGTCCTGGACTTGCAAAGAGAATGGAATGCGCCACATAGCAACCAGCGTTAAAATATTTGACCATCGCTTAAAAGCTACCATATTCCCCTTGCATCTACAAGAAAATTAGCAATAAGATTGACATCTCGATATCTCGATTAACATGAAGTATATGGAGAATAGGCGTTTGTAAAAATAGATTGTACAAGAGTAGAGAAAGTCATGTGAGTGTAACACATCAGATTTTTTCCATGACCGGAGCTAAATTGTCGCATTTTATTTATTAATTTCTCTACCACGTGTATAGTAGGTAGAAAAGCCTTTGCATGCATTTTTGTTCGTGTGTGTGTGTGTGTGTGGGTGTGAACGAACGAACGAACCAATAATAACGGATATCTCGAAAATGGCTGATGCCAGGAAAAAAGTTATTTGAAATAAATTGTACGTTTTAAAGATATTAATTTTTGTGTAGTACGTTTTGCCTATCGCTTAACGTTAACCAGGTATTCAAGCTTACACTAAATTCCTTCCAAATAAAGAGGATTTCATAGACTATTCCCAGAAAATTCAATATATACGTTTTATTTGTCGTGTAAATATCTTTAATATACGGTTTTGTAATAAAAATCGTTAGAGCCATTTACAAAAAATCTGATGTGTTACACTTACATGACTTTCTCTACTCTTGTACAAACTATTTTTACAAACACTTATTCTCCATATGCTTCATATTAATGGAGATATCGAGATGTCAATCTTATTGCTAATTTTCTTGTAGATGCAAGGGAAATATCGTAGGTTTTAAGCGATAGTCAAATATTTTAACGCTGGTTGCTATGTGGCGCATTCCATTCTCTTTGCATGTCCAGAACATAAAAAAATCTGATGTGTTACACTCACATGACTTTCTCTACTCTTGTACAATCTATTTTTACAAACGCTTATTCTCCATATGCTTCATGTTAATCGAGATATCGAGATGTCAATCTTATTGGTAATTTTCTTGCAGATGCAAGGGGAATATGGTAGCTTTTAAGCGATAGTCAAATATTTTAACGCTGGTTGCTATGTGGCGCATTCCATTCTCTTTGCATGTCCAGGACATAAAAAAATGAATAACGAATTTGAGAAATAGTATAAGTATTGGAAAATTTAAGGAAATAACAAGCAATATCTCGAAAACGGTTCACTCAACAAAATAAATGTAAATGACATAAGTTGCGTATTTTAACGCGATCTACATTTTTTGTGTAGTAAAATTTTGTCTTATCTCTTATGGTTTACCAGTTATGCAAAAGTCGTTCACAATGAAAATACTTTTGGAGACATTCCCAGAAAATTCGAGATATACATTTCATTTCTCATGACATTATCTTAAACATATGATATTTTCATCAAAATTAAAATTTTCGAAAAATGTTCCATGTAAAGGGTAGTCTGGGGTGGGGGGATTTTCTTGAAAACCTTCGTGTCGCATCTCTGGAAGATACTGAACCTAAATACCAAGTTTGGTGCTTATCCGACTGTTCGTTTTTGAGTTATGCTGTTCACAGACACACAGACACAACACACACACACACACACACAGACACACACACGGACATGTTTCCAAAAATGCTTTTTTTGGATTCAGGAGGTCTCAAAACATGTATTTCCGGTGAAATCTCGGTATCGAATTTTTGGGTGGAATGCAATACTTCCCCTACTTACTATACGTAGTAGAGAAAGTAAAAAATCTGATGTGTTACACTCACATGACTTGCTCTACTCTTGTACAAACTATTTTTACAAACGCTTATTCTCCATATGCTTCATGTTAATCGAGATGTTCATCTTATTGCTAATTTTCTTGTAGATGCAAGGGGAATTGCTAGCCTTTAAGCGATAGTCAAATATTTTAAGAGCTGGTTGCTATGTGGCGCATTCCATTCTCTTTGTATGTCCAGAACAAAAAAAAAATGAATAACGAATTTGAGAAAAAGTATAAGTATTGAAAAATTTAAGGGAATAACAAGCAATATCTCGAAAACGGTTCACTCAACAAAAGAAATGTATATGACATAAATTGTGTATTTTAACGCGATCTACACTTTTTGTGTAGTAAAAGTTTGACTATCTCTTATGGTTTACCAGTTATGCAAAAGTCGTTCACAATGAAGAATACTTTTGGAGACATTCCCAGCAAATTCAAGATATACATTTTATTTGTCATAAGAATATCTTAAACATATGATATTTTAATCAAAATCGTTAGAGCCATTTTTGAGAAAATTAAAATTTTCAAAAAATGTTCCATGTAAAGGGTAATCTGGGGTGGGGGGATTTTCTTGAAAACCTTCGTGTCGCATCTCTGGAAGATACTGAACCTAAACACCAAGTTTGGTGTTTATCCGACTGTTCGTTTCTGAGGTATGCTGTTCACAGACAGACAGACACACACACACACACACAGACATGTTTCCAAAAATGCTTTTTTTAGATTCAGGGGGTCTCAAAACATGTATTTCCGGTGAAATATTGGTATAGAATTTTTGGGTGGAATACAATACTTCCCCTACTTACTATACGTAGTAGAAAAAGTAAAAAATCGAAAAAAAAGTTCCATGTAAAAGGTAGTTTGGAGTGGGAGATTTTCTCGAAAATCTTCGTGTTGCAACTTTGGACGGTACTGAACGTAAATACTAAGTTTGATGTTTATCCGACTTTTCGTTTTTGAGTTTTGCTGTTCACAGACACACGCGGACGTTTTCTAAAAGTGCGTTTTTGGATTCAGGAAGCCTCAAAGCATGAAATCTCGGTATCGAATTTTTTGTTGGAATGCAATATTTTGTCTGTTCAACGACGTTTTGGATAGGGTGGCTTTAGCTGGTGGGAGGGGTACACAGTGTGCTGATCTCATGCCGCGCGTGACGCGTACAGTGGAAATCGGCCAAGTCTTTCACTATCACTCGTCTTTACCCCTCACTTACAGAACGGGATGGCTTAGGCGGTAACGTCTGTGTCTCGCATTGGGTAGGTCCCGAGTTCGACCCCTGAGACCGCCCACTCTGACTCCTGAAGTTTTCGTGATTTCCCAGGTGGGCAGGCGAATACTGGGATGATTAATCTTCTACCACGGCTCTCCTGCCCCTCATTTCCTCTATCCATCATCTTCCTTGTCATCTGTTTTAGGGTTATAGGACCAGGCGACGGTTTTCGGCGGGTTGCGGCTGGACGGTGGCTGTGTGCTCTGTAGAGGTTTCACCCCTGGCGTCGCTGCGGGGACTGCTCAGTTAGGTCTGTCCTCCGAATGGGCCCCGCCCCGGGAGAACTGCTGGTGGGCCTGGGCGGCATATGATGCGTTCTATTTGGAAACATCAGGAACCCCGTCTACGCTTGCTCCCGTCATCCGTATCTGGTCACTCTTCGGATCTCTCCCCTCATCCCTCCCTGCCAGGGGTCACGGTAGAAGCACAAGGGCCCGACTGGCCTACGTGCGGTGCTCTGCTCCGGTTTCGGGGGCCACTTCCGTTCGTCCGTACCTTTAGCATTTAGTCTTCGCTAGTCTGAGACCAAGTAAATACTACCTCCTTCCAGCACCTAATCCCCGTTTGCTTGGAGGGGAGCCCCAACCCCTACAGACAGTACTTACTATAGTTACATAGAAAAAGTAAAAATTACTAACCCAATGAGCGTAAATATTCCACATTCTGATATTTTCCAGAGGGAATGCATCTCTATCCACATTGGACAGGCTGGAGTTCAGATGGGTAGCTGCTGCTGGGAGCTCTACTGTCTGGAGCATGGTATTCAACCAAACGGCATCATACCATCCGACAAACTATGCGGCACTTCCGACGACTGTTTCAACACCTTCTTCTCAGAGACCGAGACTGGAAACATGATACCTCGGACAGTAATGGTTGATCTGGAGCCAACTGTCGTAGGTAAGTGCTATTGTATTTCCATGTTTTCACTTATACTACAAGGGGCGTCCAATAAGTAAGTTTCCCTACTTTATAAAAAAACATTACTCACAATTGATCATGTTGAATTGATTTTATTTATATTGTACAATCCTTCTGTTAATTTTATACATAGTCAACATGTTTCTCCAAGCATTTTTGGAAACGTGACACAAGTTTTTCCCAGCCAGTGTTGTACCAGGTCGGGTCCTGTGCTCGAATCAACTTCTGATTGATCTTTGCCACGGTGTTAAAGTGCTTATCTCCATCATGACCTTTGAGTCAGGGAAACATGGGAAAATCACTTGGGAAAAGATCTGGTGAGTATGGAGGATGCGAGAAAACTTCTCAGTTGAATCTTCTGAGCTCCGCCCGGGTCAAGATTCAACTTGGAAGTTTTCTCGTATTCTCTGTATTCACCGGAACTTGCCCCCAAGTGATTTTTACATGTTCCTCCAACTCAAAGGTAAGCACTTTTAACACTGACGATGAAGTCAAATCAGTGAACAGCTGGTTGCGAGCACAGGACCCGACCTGGTACAACACTGACTTGGAAAAACTTGTTACGTCCCCAAAAATGCTTGGAAAAACATGTTGACTATGTAGAAAAGGATTGTACAATATAAATAAAATTAATTCAACATGATCAATTGTGTGTAATGTTTTTTTATAAAATAGAGAAAGTTACTTATTGGAGGCCCCTCGTATGTCCCAGACATAAAACTATCCTGTTGTAAACACCAGGGAGGAGCGGAATCAACCTGCCACGTGCTTGACGTACATGTGTGCAGTTTTGCAACGTTACCTGTAGCAATGCTAACTTCCTGACAATAAATCGAATAAGAGATTGCAAGTAGCTTATTAAATACCTGTGTTACAGAATTTATATTATCGTATAGTAGCATAAGGTTACGCTTTGGGTAGGTAGAGAAAGTCTTGTGCATGTAATACATCAGATTTATATTTAAAACCTGGTAAGTTTTTCAGGACTACTTAAGTCTTTTATGTTCAATCTCTTTAATCGCATCTATAACCAGCAAACGAAGTTTAATGGTGTAAGAAGTCAAGGAGTTATAAACAAGGTAGTTTGTATGTGGACGGGATCTAATCATTAACTATATTGTCACTGGATTAAAGCAGATGTGACTCTTGACGTTCTGTTTTTCTCACTACAGATGAGGTACGCACCGGGAAGTACAGGAAGCTATATCATCCGGAACAATTGATCAACGGGAAAGAGGATGCCGCCAACAATTATGCAAGAGGCCACTACAGTATTGGTCAAGAGGTTATCGAACCTGTAATGGATCGCGTCAGGAAACTCACAGACCAGTGTTCCGGCCTTCAGGGTTTCTTTGTGTTCCACTCCTTTGGTGGAGGCACAGGTTCTGGTTTCACTTCTCTGATCATGCAAAAACTCTCAGATGACTTCGGCAAAAAGAGCAAGCTGCAATTCGTCATATATCCTGCACCACAGGTACGCATGTTTCAGAACACTGAGGGCAGGTTTTGCCAAGACAAGGGGAAAAAAAGTTCATAAGGCATCTGTACAGAGAGAGCCAAAAACTACGAACCGCCTGCGCGGTGTTTTTCCTGTCCGGGTCCTCGGCGCTCGTTGCCGTCTGCCGCTATCATAAAAAGGCGCGGATGAAACCATACAACATTTTTAAAACTACTCTTAAAGGCTTTACTTACCAACTTTATGAAAGGAGACGCTGAAATTGGCCACCTTCGTTGTCCATACATTTTTGGCACCTCTTTAGGAAACTATCATCACTCGCCAATTTTTTTCGAGTCAACAGTTGAAGCCCGTACATATGTGAATATAATTTTGCCCCCCCCTTTTTACTTTCTCTACTACGTATAGTAAGTAGGGGAAGTATTGCATTCCACCCAAAAATTCGATACCGAGATTTCACCGGAAATACATGTTTTGAGAACTCCTGAATCCAAAAAAAGCATTTTTGGAAACATGTTCGTGTGTGTGTGTGTGTGTGTGTCTGTGAACCGCATAACTCAAAAACTATCAGTCGGATAAACACCAAACTTGGTATTTACGTTCAGTATCTTCCAGGGATGCGACACGAAGGTTTTCAAGAAAATCCCCCCACCCCAGACTACCCTTTACATGGAACATTTTTCGAAAATTTTAATTTTCTCAAAAATGGCTCTAACGATTTTGATGAAAATATCATATGTTTAAGATAATGTCATGAGAAATGAAATGTATATCTCGAATTTTCTGGGAATGTCTCCAAAAATATTCTTCATTGTGAACGACTTTTGCATAACTGGTAAACCATAAGAGATAGACAAAATTTTACTACACAAAAAATGTAGATCGCGTTAAAATACACAACTTATGTCATATACGTTTCTTTTGTTGAGTGAACCGTTTTCGAGATATTGCTTGATATTTCCTTAAATTTTCCAATACTTATACTTTTTCTCAATTTCGTTATTCATTTTTTTTATGTCCTGGACATGCAAAGAGAATGGAATGCGCCACATAGCAACCAGCGTTAAAATATTTGACTATCGCTTAAAAGCTACCATATTCCCCTTGCATCTACAAGAAAATTACCAATAAGATTGACATCTCGATATCTCGATTAACATGAAGCATATGGAGAATAGGCGTTTGTAAAAATAGATTGTACAAGAGTAGAGAAAGTCATGTGAGTGTAACACATCAGATTTTTTTTAGAGAATTAACAGCCAGGGAGCATGATTTTTGCCTTTTTTCAACAAGACTCTGCAACAGCTTATACGGTCAATATTTCGATGAAAAAAATTGAAAGTGTGTTTGAGGACAGAATGATTAGTACAGATTTATAGCCCCCTCGACCCCCCGACCTAAACCCCTGTGATTTCTATCTCTTGGGTAACTTAAAACAAAGTATACAAGACAAACCCACACACCCTTAAAACAAAATATACGCCAGGAAATTGCCAGCATTTTTCAACGTGAACTACGGCAAGTGATGGATAGTTTCCTAAAGAGGTGCCGAAAATGTATGGACAACGACGGTGGCCAGTATCAGCATTTGTTTTCATAAATCTTTTAAAAGTAGTTTTAAAAATGTTGTATGGTTTCATCCGCGCCTTTCTATATCAGCAGACGGCAGCGAGTACGCGGACAGGAAAAACACAGCGCCGCTGGTTCGTAGCTTTTTGGCTCACTCTGTAGATCAGATTCTTTTTGATCATAAGAAGAACTTTCGAAAGCGAAGGCACATGCTAAAATTCTAATAAGGTTTTTCTTTTACATAGTTGGGATCCGGAATTCAAAATTAGAAACCTAAATGTTCTAAAGCAGGAGTAGCGAAAATACCTCCATGTCAACCAACAAGCAACATTGGCAGTTCTGTTTAGCTACAGATAACATACAGGTGGAAATAAGTTGACTTCCAAGCAGGAAGGTAGCTGCATACATTTCAAATGCAATCCCGAGTACCCCTTTTGCCATGTCTACTCTAAAATATAAAGCACGTTTACAAGCCAAAATATACCAGGCAGCTCGCCAGCGCAGCACTTCCTACTTGTAAAAGTCCCGCCTATAGTGATGATGAATGGGAATTTAATCACTGATTTTCAACGGGCACTCCCATTTGCCGACAGGTTACGCCAAGTACAACCCCAAGACCGCTCGCCACGTTCCTCGGCATTACAGCGTGCCCTACTCAATGCTAATGGGCCTCGTTGTTCTTCGTTTCGTAGCTTGATGTCTGGTACAGTAGCACTACAGTTGGTGTCAACAAATCGACAAGTGTCTGGGATATTCAATAACGACGAATACACTGACATTTTAATACATGGGGAAGCAGGTAGAAATTCAGCCGAAGCCAGGGGTGGTTACTCAGGTGAAGCGTCACTCCAGCTATTTTCTGGTGTATTCTAATATCATTTTATGTCTATTTTAAATATTTTATATTCAAATATTCCACTACTCACATAGAGGAATACAATTTTACGAATCACTATTTTAAGAGCGAAAATAATCCATTCTAAAGTATTACCGTGACAACAGCAGGGAATAAGGAAAATGGGTGGTAAGCGAGCGAAAATAGGAAAGCAGTAATTTGCATGAGGTACAGAGTTGATAGAACTACTCTCGGCTCTGGGATGTTCATCTGCACTGTTTACGTCTGGTTGCCATGACAACCAACTCAAGCTTGGACTCTTATGACTGCTTCGAGGCTACGGTGAAGCTAAAGTTCTGTATCTTTTGGAGTAGAAAGATACCTTATAGAAGCTATTCGGTGGTCACTGACGCTTGTGAAATATTTTGTAAACTTGCAAACATCCCTTCCCTTGGTAACGGAGTGTTTTCTCTCTCTAATCATTTTTCAAACCCCATGTTCTTGGACTCGGACCTTCAGTATATATTCTTTATATTGGCTTCAACTTTAAAGTAATATTGCGACTACTTTAGGAATACAGAACACGATTACAATGAAAATACAATATTTTAAACGGTAATAATACATACAACATTAAATTCTCCAGATGGGTGTCCTACACTTTGTTATATAATTCTTCGCTTTCATAAAGTTTAAAATCCTTTGTTGTGCTGAATTTAGGGCGTCTGGTAGGCTGTTGGGGATATCACATCCTTTCTCTGTGTTGTACATAGCGACGGCAGGCTGTAACGAGATGATGAACTGTGAGGTTGGATCTGCAGAGGTAGCACACAGGAGAAAAGTCACGGTTAAGATGTTTGTGTGTTATAGAAATATGTCCAATACGCAGTCGAGTTAATGCAACTTGGCCTTTGCGGTTGAAATGATAGTGTTGAAATTTGGACTCGGAAATATAGACATCGTGTCTTGCTTCTAGATGTGGTTTTCCATGTTTCTCTCCATCGATTAATGTAAGTCTTTTTGATGAAGTTGATGAAGTCCGTGTGCGGGATCTTGATGTCCTGAGGGGGACGTTTGGTGGCTTCTTTGGCTGTCTGGTCAGCTGATTCATTACCCAGAATTCCAACATGAGACGGAGTCCAGATCTGAGATTAGTATTTGGTTGTGCAGTTTTTGAAGTTCCTTAACAATATTTTGGGAGGTTGGGGTTTTTTTAAGGGTTGTTAAAGCACTCAACGAGTCGGAGAATATTATGTAATTATGTCGGTTATGTTTTTAAGTATATATTTCAGTGAGAGTTGAATTGCAAACAATTCACAAGAATGCACAGAAAGATAGTTGGGAAGACTATATTGTATGGTGTAATCAGGGAATACCGCTGCACATCCATTATGACCAAGTCTGGATCCATCAGTGAAGATAGAAGTGTGTGTTGAATACAGTGTACACAATTTGTTAAACAGATTTTTGTAAGAAACATTATCTGTTGAAGATTTTCCTTCTCTATGCCGTTAAAAAAATTAAATTTTTATTTATGGACGCTCTTTAACTGCTGTGGTCCTTAGCGTCCCATTCTATATTGGGCGTGAAAGATCGGCAATTGCCTCTTTATCAGACTTGAGGTTCTTTTACGTGCCGTAAATCTACGACACGGGACTACCGGCTCTACTTCCCTTCCGAAGGAAGTTATGCTAAGGATTTTTACGCCAGAAAAAAAATTCATCGGTCTCTGCCAGGTTTGAACCCGCGACCTCGGGAAGTAGTGGCTAGCATGGTAACCACTAGACTACGGAGGACGACGTCTAGACAGTGATGCATCAATAAAGGGGCATGTGAGTTCAGTTCATGCGCGAAAACAAACGGTTCGTAGCGATTATTGTCTTGTGTGTATGGTCTTGGAAGTCCGCTGATGTGAATTAAAGTTACAACAATAAGTTTGTCTTAAACACATTTAAACCATTTTCAATGGATCCGTATGTTACAAAACTCTTTTTCGCGGTGGACTGAGGACAATAAAAGAGACGTGATATTTACGGGTAGACCTAAGCCAATTCTTAGTGTATCGGCACATAACGTGGAAAGAAAAGGTGCGAAGTGTTGCATCGGACATTTTAAAAGTTCGTGGCATAGTGAGTACGTCAACCAAAAGAATATGAGAGTGAATTTAACATACAATTCCATGTCTTGTTTTGTGTGAAAAGAGCTTTAACTATCGTTTAGGCCACGAGCCGCCAATGGCCGAAACTCGCAGACGGTTTATGGAAGAATTTGCAGACACCTGCCTTCTTTAAATGTATTTCGTTGAATAAAACTACAATTATGAGCTAATGAAGTGTTCAAGACCCATACGCCACAATGCTAACGTTGTTCAGAATACATTGTAGTATTTTGAACTTAAATTACAATGATGATGATGACGACAATAATAATAATAAAAGTATAAAACCATCAGTGTTCGTACTAACTCATAATATGATTTATAGCAAAGAAGAGTTGCATTGGCCCTAGAGGTGCCCCTGAAGGAGACAAAATGGCGCTCATATAAGATGCAACTACATCACCAATTCTATGGAGACGATTTTGATCGCAGGGTAATACATTGGCAAAGAATGACAGCTGCATTACAGCAAGATCCACACTCTTATCAATGCGGCGATGAGTTTTACTTTGCAAATACCGTAAACACTCACGATCTGCATTATTGTGTTCCTGCTAACTCCCATTGGGTTCGAGCACACCACATGCAAATCCAATGGGGAGTTAACGTATAGTGTAGTATTCTCTGAGATTACAACACTGGACCTGTTTTCATAGTCCATAGGCTTACAGGTCGAGATTATTTAGAATTTTTGCAGACCACTTTGTCTCTAGAAAACCTACTGGAAGATATTTCACTTTGGCTAGTACTTCAGCATTGGTTCCAGCACGATGGTACGCCACCTCACTACTTTAGAGCAGTTAGGGAACATCTTGATATTCCGAACGTTGCAGATCCTGGCCGTCGCCACCACGATTGCCTGATCTAACCCTCTGGATTTTCTTTTCCTGTGGGGGTACACCAGATTCTGTACGAAACAGAACCAGAAAACCACGAGGAATTACAGCAACGAATTTGTGAGGCCTGTGCTAGTGTGACACCTGAAATGTTAAGACTGTCCATGCAGACACTGTTAGGTGCATACACGAACCATCAGGGACTTTTAGTTTTGTATATCCAAACTCTGTTTCTATTTTCTACGCGTTTTACTTTCTCTACTACGTATAGTAAGTAGGGGAAGTATTGTAGTCCACCCAAAAATTCGATAGCGAGATTTCACCGGAAATACATGTTTTGAGGCCCCTGAATCCAAAAAATGCATTTTTGGAAACATGTCATATGTGTGTGTGTGTATGTGTGTGTGTGTACCCCATGAAGGGGTACTTCATGAACAATATTAGGTTTGTTAGAACTCCAATAACGATTATTTAGTGTAACACACATATTCATGAAGATGGAACCAAGTCTCGTCCGTGAAAAATATCAAATACGGGTCTATTTCGCCATTGTGTACACTATTGAGACTCCACTCACAAAATGTGCGCGCGTCTGTGAACAGCATAACTCAGAAACGAACAGTCGGATAAACACCAAACTTGGTATTTAGGTTCAGTATCTTCCAGAGATGCGACACGAAGGTTTTCAAGAAAATCCCCCCACCCCTGATGACCCTTTACATGGAACATTTTTCAAAATTTTTAATTTTCTCTAAATGGTTCTAACGATTTTGATTAAAATATCATATGTTTAAGATATTTTCATGACAAATGAAATGTATATCTCGAATTTTCTGGGAATGTCTCCAATAGTATTCTTCATTGTGAACGACTTTTGCATAACTGGTAAACCATAAGAGATAGACAAAATTTTACTACACAAAAAATGTAGATCGCGTTAAAATACATATGTCTTATACTTTTTTTATTGGACCATTTTCGAGATATTTCTTGTTATTCCCTTAAATTTTCGAATACTTATACTTTTTCTCAAACTCGTTATTCAATTTTTTTGTCCTGGTAATGCAAAGAAAATGGAATACCCCACATAGCAACCAGCTCTAAAAATATTTCACTATCACTTAAAGCCTAGCAATTCCCCTTGCATCTACAAGAAAATTATCAATAAGATTAACATCCCGATATCTCGATTAACATGAAGCATATGGAGAATAAGCGTTTGTAAAAATAGTTTGTACAAGAGTAGAGAAAGTCATGGGAGTGTAACACATCAGATTTTTCGTATTAGTTTTTGTTACACATGGCAAAGAATTGTTTGGTAAAGTCGAATTTCTCAAGGTATAATTTTGTGGATTGTTGAACTTCCTTTTCTGATTCTTTGACACCTCTTTCAGAATGAAACCTGTCACAAAATGTGTGTAGATTGCGGTTTCTTTTACAAAATCCCAAACATATCTGGTGTAACAGACAAGACTACTAAGGTGCATTCTACATAATACGTAACTCCATCAAATGAGTTGCTGGACTACAGAACGTAAGCGTGCGAGTGTCCTTGTGTTACTCGGCCTTGGATCATCTCTTTGTAGCCTGACGCAACCTGCTGGCAGGGAACTACCTTATACGAGCAAAAACGTGCTAAAACTTTCTATTGTTTAATGCACATAGAAAATATTTTAAATTAAAAAAAAACGTATTAAAACTGAAAAAACACCATGACATTTTTATGAACTTTATTATAAACTATTGGCAGAATTAGAATGAGTGCTTTTTTTTACACAAATTACATACAACATATAATCTTCCGAACTAGAATAATTTAAAAATTAAAAAAATACTATTTATTTTCACGTATTAGTATAGGTTTTAATAAACTAATAGATATTTAAAAAATTCTAGTTCCCAGGATTATAAATCTTGTATGTAGTTTACGTAAAAACAAAACACCACTCCAATTCCACCAAATATTTTTAAGGAAAATGCATTATTATATCATAGCATGTTCAAATTTTTAATAAAATGTTATTGTACTTTTTAGCACTTAAAAAGTCTACGTACATTCATTTTCAAGGCTTCTTTAATAAGGTGTTCTTAATATCTTACAAAAATGTCGTATTATAACTTTAGAACTTGTTGAAATACAGTACAAAATGCATATTGCTGCATTATTGCTAGGTGTGATTTCATTTTAATTTAAATGCATATCACTGAAAATACAAGATGTTATAAACAATAGTAATAAACGTATACAAAATAGTACTTGACAATTACAGATAAAATTACAAAAAACTCTGGGCTAAAATTGCTCTGAAAAGAATTCACGTAAATCGGAAAATGATCTCCAAGAATGTTTTGTTTTATTGACGATCTATCCAATTCAAATATATAAATTGGAAATGTACTGGCAATTTTGAGGATTATGTATACATAATTATTCTTTGTATTTTCTAATCTGTATCTAGGCAGCTCAAAGTTATCATATCTGCTGTTGTATTTATGATCATTTTTGTGTTTAGGCAAATCCTGAGTATTACTCTTGACCCAAAGTACTACCTCAAGAATATATAAAGATATCATGGTCAAAAGTTTTATTTTGTTAAATAGTGCTTTACAATGAGCGTTAGGAGATACTTTCACATAGCTCTTAACGCCATATTTTGAATAACCAATATTTTATAAATATGTCGAGAATTGTCCCATAAGAATAAGCCGTATTTAATTCTACAGAGAGAGAGCCAAAAAACTACGAACCGGCTGCGCCGTGTTTTTCTTGTCCGCGTCCTCGGCGCTCGTTGCCGTCTGCCGCTATCATAGACAGGTGCGGATGAAACCATACAACATTTTTAAAACTACTTTTAAAGGCTTTACTTACCAACTTTAAAAAAAGGAGATGCTGACACTGGTCACCGTCGTTGTCCATACATTTTTGGCAACTCTTTAGGAAACTATCCATCACTCACCGTAGTTCGCGTTGAGAAATGCTGGCAATTTCTTGGCAGATATTTTGTTTTAATTCTTACAGGGTGTGTGGGTTTGTCTTGTACACTTTGTTTTAGGTTACCCCAGAGATAGAAATCGCAGGGGCTTAGGTCTAGGGGACCGAGGGGGCCACAAATCTCTACTAATAATGGTGTCTTGAAATGTTGGCCTATGAGCTGTTGCAGAATCTTGTTGAAAAAAGGGGGGAGGCAAAATTGTATTCATGTATGTACGGGCGTCAACTGTTGACTCGAAAAAAATTGGCCCTATAACTCTTTCTCCGCTCATGGCGAACCATACACCAATTTTTCCGTCATGAAGGGGTACTTCATGAACAATATTAAGTTTGTCAGAGCTCCAATAACGATTATTTAGTGTAACACACATATTCATGAAGATGGAACCAAGTCTCGTCCGTGAAAAATATCAAATACGGGTCTATTTCGCCATTGTGTACACTATTGAGACTCCACTCACAAAATGTGCGCCTAATTACAGGATCACCTGGTTGAAGAACATGTGCCACAGTTATTTTATATGGTTTTAACTTCAGCAATTTGGTAGCTCTTCACGCAAAGCCATAAGAAATGCCTGCCTGTTGTGAAAGATTCCTAAGTGATTTTTTGGGGGGAATTTTCCAAACGATGACCGATGTCGTCTAATGTTTCTTCGGTAAGAAGGCACGCCGTCTTTTAGATTTCTTGGCCTGAACACTTTCTGTGGTCTGAAATTTATTGTAAAGTTCATGGATTGTTGTACGGCCTGGAACTTTTACACCTGGAAATCTTTCTGTAAGTTGTACTGACTGAGTTAACACATAGCTACGAATCATAAATAAATACACGCTGTGCAGTAGAAAACATATACTGAGCCATAATAACCTTTGTGGCAAAGTACAACACAAAATAATAGTAACTCGTAATAACTGAACTACATCATATCACTGTCAACTGAATACTGCACTTCACACTGCAGAGCAAAACCACGTCAACAGCGTGACCTTGTTTATAGCAGCAGCGCGTTATCGTGTTTCCAAACGCCCAGTGAAAAAACACCGCGCAGCCGGTTCGTAGTTTCTTGGCTCTCCCGTTACTTTGAAAGTAAGCTTTCTAACATAGACCATCAGAACTAAGTTAATTAAACTACGCAAAAGATAAGTTATTCTAGAAAGTTTTTTACTCGATTAATACGATTTATCCATGTTAAGGAATTATCCACCACAATACCAAGCACTGCACCAGGATTTACACTTCCTGGTTAGCTTAAATTGAATAATTCGCTACTCCCGATTCTTTGCAAACAATTTTATTCATATAGAGCTGTGTATTAACTGTCTTAATTAAATCGGAAATGTTGGCAGGTATGTACGGCTGTGGTGGAACCCTACAATGCTATCCTCACCACACACAGCACTATCAACAGCTCGGACTGTGCCTTCATGGTTGACAACGAGGCCATCTATGACATCAGCAGGAGGAAGTTGGGCATAGAACGGCCCACCTACAATAACCTGAACCGTCTCATCAGCCAGGTGGTGTCCTCCATAACTGCATCTCTCAGATTTGACGGCGCTCTCAATGTGGACCTGACCGAGTTTCAGACGAACCTGGTGCCTTATCCAAGGATACACTTCCCGCTGGCATCTTATGCCCCTGTCATCTCTATGGACAAGGCGTACCACGAGGGGATGTCTGTTGCGGAGATCACGGCCGAATGCTTCGAGCCCCCAAATCAGATGGTGAAATGTGATCCTAGGGATGGCAAATACATGGCGTGCTGCCTTCTCTACAGAGGCGATGTGGTGCCTAAGGATGTGAATGCTGCCATTGCAGCCATGAAGGCCAAGAGTAACATCAAGTTCGTCGACTGGTGTCCGACTGGGTTCAAGGTACCTTTTGCACATGTAATGCATTTCATTCTTCTCTTCTAGTATATTCCTTTCCATTTTCATTTTAGAATGCGTCCATTTTTGCACGTCGATGACCATAGCAGAGTGGAAAGTCGATTTTGCTCATTGGGATTTCGTTTGTTTCTAACTGACCAATGATATTTTTATTTTCTCTACCACGAGGTGGAGAAGATATTGCATTCCACCCAAAAATTTGATACAAAGATTTCACCGGAAATTAGGACTCCCTGAATCCAAAAAGTATATTTAAATTCAGCGTCTTCCGAGAATGCAACGTCAAGATTTCGATGGACATCTCTCTACCCTAAACTTCACCAACGTTACCATTAAAACAGGGGACTTTTTTGCAAAATTCCTATTGAAAACCTGGGATGTTTGGGGGGAAAAAACATGAGACAGATCGAAGTTTAGATAATTGTCCACTTCTCACTGTAAATATGGCTGACGTTTGCAGAAGCTGTGATTTTAAATCTTAATATTTCAACAAGTATGTATATGTCTATTATAATTTAAGTGCAGGCAAGTAAAGTTGAATATAAAAATGATGTTTATCAGAGTGATCAGTATAGGAATAGAGATACAAACGAAAGCAAAATTATTTCAATTTGTGATTTTCTTATCACATTAGAAAACAATTAACTCTGCCATGTTCAGAAATGAAAAGCCAGGAATTAACAAAATTGACTGTAAATAAGAATGTAAAATTTAAAATGTAATCAACAACAAAATCTGAAATTTAATATAACAAGAAATTATACATAGCGAACACACACGCACACACGCAGGCACACATACATATATATTTGCAATTCTTTAGAATTTTCAGAAATGGGTTCATCTCTGGTACAGCACTTATCACATGTGGATTTCTTCAAGTATTTTGGTTTCTTTACATGGTAATTCTTCACAATTATTAATGCTTACACAGTCTCAACTTTCACTTTTTCTCTCATCAGACCATATAGAATTTATTAAAGAAGACATAGGAGGAGTGTCCAATATGTAAGTTTACCTATTTTATACAAACCATTACACACAATTGATCATGTTGAATTAATTTTATTTATATTGTACAATCCTTCTGTTACTTTTCTACATAGTCAACATGTTTTTCCAAGCATTTTTGGAGACGTGAAACAAGTTTTTCCAAGCCAGTGTTGTACCAGGTCGGGTCCTGCGCTCGCAACCAGCTGTTCATCATCGATGTTAAAAGTGCTTACCTTTGAGTTGGAGGAACACGTGAAAATCACTTGGGGCAAGCTCCGGTGAATACGGAGGATGCAAGAAAACTTCCAAGTTGAATCTTGACCCAAGCGGAGCTCAGAAGATTCAACTGGGACGTTTTCTCGCATCCTCCATATTCACCGGAGCTTGGCCCAAGTGATTTTCACATGTTCCCCTGACTCAAAGGTCATCATGGAAGTAAGCACTTTAATACCATGACAAAGATCAATCAAGTGAACAGCTGGTTGCAAGCACAGGACCCGACCTGGTATAACACTGCCTTGGAAAAACTTGTGTCACGTCCCCAAAAATGCTTGGAAAAACATATTGACTATGTGGAAAAGTAACAGAAGGATTTTACAATATAAATAAAATTAATTCAGCACGGTAAATTGTGTGTAATGGTTTTTATAAAATAGGGAAACTTATTTATTGGACGCCCTTCGTATGTTCTACAGGTGCATTGCTTCTTGGCAGTGCCAAACAAAAATCTATCACTTTTGTCTTATTTTTACTTTCTCTACTGCTTACCTGTGGTAAGTATTCCATTCCATGTAATGTTATCATTTATACTAATTTTCTTTTTGGCATAATTATATATCGATTGACTCAGTGACACTGACGCCTACACTCTTTGAATTGGAACAGTTATTACCCAGGAGTTTTTAATTCAATTGTGCATAAAAATAAATGGGGAAATCGGAGCATCATGATGCTCTAATGAAACAAAACATTCCAAGAGAGAGAGAGAGAGAGAGAGAGAGAGAGAGAGAGAGAGAGAGAGAGAAAGGAAAAAAACAGCATATTTGGGTATCCCAATAGGAACTGTTGGGACACTGGGACATTTTGCTAAAAACTGGGACTGTCCCGGATAAACAGGATGGATGGGAACCCTAAACTTCCCTTTATATCAAACTTCTTTTTAGTTTTGATTTTCTCAAAAATGGTTCTAAAATTTTTTATTAATATACCATGTTTTATTTACATGACAAATAAAATGGTGGTTGGTCGGTACCTAATGTTGGGCAATTGGCAATGAAGCCATTTGCTCTCTTATACCCCAGTATTTTGCTGGGCAGTGGAGTAGGTAAAGGACATATAGGAGATCCTACTATGCCAATTCTGTGTCGATGTTGAGGCAGTCATGGCCTGTTAATAATCTAACAACTAATATGGAAAATTTTCTTGGTAGTTTATTAATTCTAGTCAAGTAGACTTTCCCATTGTTTTTCTTTTGTTTGTGATACATATTCTTCTTTAATTTTTGCATTGTATGTAGAGAATACAGCAGGCAGAAAATACAAAAAGGCCCCCCCCAATAAAAAAGAAAGCTTGAATTGACAATTTCCTGGAATAGCTTGTGAAATCGTCTTCATTCTGAGTCACTTTTGTATAATTGGTAAACCTTAAGAGATAGACAAAATCTTACTATACAACAAAATGATCCCGTTAAAGCACACAATTTGTTAAAAAATGTTTATGGTGTTAACCATTTTGAGATATTCTTTGTTATTGATTCGAATGTTCAAATACTTTTCTCATGTGGCGAGTTGCTATTTGTTTTCTTCTCATAGCCATGTAAAGAGCATGGAATTTCAAAACTATTACACAGCAATCCACTTTTAGAAAAGCTCACTTGCTTTAGCGTATCGTTCTTATAAACAACAACGAAATGCACAACGAAGAGAGAAAAATCAGCTTTTGTAAGAATAGTTTGAAGAATAGTGAGAAAAGAAAGTCTTGTGAATGCAACGGATCAGATTATTTTAAAGTGCTGTCACTATTCAGTTGTTTCTTGTGATATTATGGAAAGAGTATCAAAACCAGTATATACCCATTCACTTCTGACTAGGGATTTGATTTCCTCTGTCCCCCTTATATCCGCAATGAAATGTGTAATGAAGCTTCTTCTTCTTCACTTCAACGATTAGGTATTACACCTGTTCTGTCTTCGCATTCTTTTTTACTTTCTCTACTACGTACAGTAAGTAGGGGAAGTATTGTATTCCACACAAAAATTCAATACCGAGATTTCACCGAAAATACATGTTTTGAGACCTCCTGAATCCAAAAAAAGCATTTTTGGAAACATGTCCGTGTGTGTGTGTGTGTGTGTGTGTGTGTCTGTGAACAGCATAACTCAGAAACGAACAGTCGGATAAGCACCAAACTTGGTATTTACGTTCAATATCTTCCAGAGATGCGACACGAAGGTTTTCAAGAAAATCCCCCCACCCCAGAGTACCCTTTACATGGAACATTTTTCGAAAATTATAATTTTCTCAAAAATGGCTCTAACGATTTTGATTAAAATATCATATGTTTAAGATATTGTCATGAGAAATGAAATGTATATCTCGAATTTTCTGGGAATGTCTCCAAAAGTATTTTTCATTGTGAACGACTTTTGCATAACTGGTAAACCATAAGAGATAGACAAAATTTTACTACACGAAAAATTTAGATCGCATTAAATTACACAATATATGTCATACATTTCTTTTGTTGAGTGAACCGTTTTCGAGATATTGCTTGTTATTCCCTTAAATTTTCCAATACTTATTACTTTTTCTCAAATTCGTTATTCATTTTTTTTATGTCCTAGACATGCAAAGAGAATGGAATACGCCACATAGCAACCAGCGTTAAAATATTTGACTATCGCTTAAAGCCTACCATATTCCCCTTGCACCTACAAGAAAATTAGCAATAAGATTAACATCTCGATTAACATGAAGCATATGGAGAATAAGTGTTTGTAAAAATAGTTTGTACAAGAGCAGAGAAAGTCATGTGAGTGTAACACATCAGATTCTTTTTATTCCCATCTCTTTCTTGGGTGTCCGATGTCTCTTTTTCCTGGCAGTATATATTTATTAATTAATACTTGTATTCTTTCTTCACTGATGCGATTCATGTGCTCTTTGCAACAATGTTTATTTTCTTCAATTTTATCATATAATTTATAAATATTCAGTTGTTCTCTAATTGTTTCATTATTAAGTCTAATCTAGTGCATCCTTTAGTTCTCCACAAAAATTTCATTTCCATCGATCGAATTTTGCTTTTGTCTTTTTCTTTTATTATCCAAAATTCACTGCCATACATGATCACCGGCACTGCCATGGTCTTATAGAACTTCAGCGTTGTTTCTTTCCTTGTTTTATTTTGTAAAGTTCTTGTTATTGTTCCACAAATTTGTTGAAACTTATTTATGTTATTATCTATATCCCCTATCCACTGATGCAGTAATTTGTATCACAAATTACTTAAATGTAAATAATGATTGTAATATGAATATGCATTTTTATGTGACATTGATTTCAGATGTTTATTAATTGTAATTATTATTGGGAAATAAGTTTATACGGCTTTACTGAAACTTTCAATAATAGCGCAATAATGCAGAAAGGGGGGTGAGCTGTTTATCATTATTGGAAACAAGGAAGTTACGTAATGTTGGCGCGTTTTCGGTAGAAACTTCTGGAATATTTTCTCCCTAAAAGCAATATGTATTCGTGGTTTTCATTGGATATTAAAATAGACGCTAATGTTGGCGCGTTTTATTAGCCAATAGCAGCTCAGTTATAATCTTTAGGCGTATCTTGATGCAGGAGTATAAATAGAAGCCAAGTTAGAGGTAAAGTCAGTCAGTCCTTCAGTTCGTCGAAAGCATTCATACATTACACGTCGTATTCAGGCCAGTACATCAAAATTCTCAATACATTACACGTCGTCGTCAGTTTGCCAGTTCATCAAAAATCTGTGTACACTACACGTCGTCTTCAGTCAGTCCTTCAGTTCGTCGAAAGCATTCATACATTACACGTCGTATTCAGGCCAGTTCATCAAAATTCTCAATACATTACACGTCGTCGTCAGTTTGCCAGTTCATCAAAAATCTGTGTACACTACACGTCGTCTTCAGTCAGTCCTTCAGTTCGTCGAAAGCATTCATACATTACACGTCGTATTCAGGCCAGTTCATCAAAATTCTCAATACATTACACGTCGTCGTCAGTTTGTCAGTTCGTCACAAGTTACGCGCAGCAGATTTATGAAAGATCTAAAATATGGTAAAGTTAATTATACAAAAGGTTGAAGTACGTTAATTAAAAGTGATCAGTAAGAAGTATTATAACAGTTTCAGTTTGGCGAGTATCCAGATCAATATGTAAAAGTGATAGTGAACGTGTTCGACAATAAAAATTATAAAACAAATTTCTTCATCAGTGTAATTTTTGGATAAAAGATTCCTTTCCGCTTCACAACCTGTATAGAGACACATGTTCGACCCAAGATAAGATAATAGCTAGCCGGAGGACATTTGAAATGAAATCAAACAAAAAGCTAACACTGATGCAAATTGCTAACACAAGATGGAGCTACGAACCTAACAAAGAATGACGTCACAAGATGGCAACGCATGAAATAAACACTCAGACACAAACATCACAAGCATCAACATTATAACTAATACCGTCGCACCACATCAAAACTTATGTCACAACCCAAATAATTAAAATTCATGACTTGTTCCAGGATATTATTTCCAATGCATATTTTTGTTCTCACTGGGTATTTTCCTTGGTGAACCATTACTTCGGTCTTTTTTAAGGAAATCTTTAAATTATATTGGTTTTCCAGTTGGTACATTTTATAAATAGAGTGCTGTAGGTTATCTTCGCTACTCTGTAGTATTACTATATCATCTGCATATAACATTATATTTAGATATGAATTCTGATTTAGTTGAATTCCTGGATGCACTTCCTTCTTCCATGTTTTTATAATGTAATGAAATGTAGTGATGGGACAATACCATTATTTGTCGATACTCAATACTCTATACCGATACTGATTTTTGAGCACCAATACTCAATACTCGCTTTATAAAAATCTCCAACGGCAATAACTTGTTCAATGAATTATGTTCTTATTAGTAGCTTTTTGTGTAAAAATGCATGGAAACATTTTGTATTATATGCTAATTCCGAAATTGTTCCAGTTTGACATTCTTCAATTGGCAGCAATTTTTATCCTCATAACGCCACAGGTTATTATTCCCGCTATTGTTAATCAATAATAATAAATAATTTCTTTGCTTCTGCTTTTGTGTAGTTATATTTTGTGCAGCAAACTTTCTTTTAAAGGATTTTCTATCCATACAAAAACAAAAACTAGCAATTTGTCTTTATTCTGAAACCTTGAAAATATAAACTAATATATATTTTATATGAAACTCAAACAATTAAAAATAATAAACATTTCCATGTGCTGTATTACCTCACGTCTTGAGTTCTGATTTGTTTCTGCTGGATTAATAGATATTGGTCACCAGAGCAGGTACATGTAATGGCCAAGCCAGACTATTGCAGAAACATGATTTAATGCATGAGCTAAATCAGCTTCATTCACAACTCAGTGCTGTATATTACACAAGTACCTCTACCCCTTCCTCCATTGTTTTGCATGTTTTCATTTAGACGTAAGGGTCTATGGAATGTTGCATTCACCCACAGGAAATGCAGTCAAGGTCTATCAAGAATTGCAGTCCAGCAGTGGCATAGCTTGATACTGTGTTCTGGGTATACTAGATTTTAAAAATTGAATTTAGAATATTTTAAATCATGCACAAATTCTCATACATTGTATGATTGTAAGTCATGACAAAAATGTGGGTACTCACTTAGATTTTCTTATATATAAGCTCCAGGTGGTGCTTTTCTTTCAATGTTTTGAATATTTTATATTCCTTCAACACTCCATTACTTTTCCCCACCAAAAAGCAAACATATGAAGCAACACACTTTGTTATGAATGTAGCTGCCACTTAATCAAATAAATTTACTGTACCAGGATGTTTGAAATGTCTGATTTTTATTCTTTTCCTCGAAGACAATGCCAAGCTTAGAAATTGGTCTTTTGCCTTTAAGTTCACACATTTTCTCATAAGATGGAATCGAAAACTGAGATTTTAATAAGTAATCCATTAAATCGATGGAATTGTCCATATTTCTAAAATCATAAATAAAACACAAAGAATAAAAACAATACACAGTTTACGTAAAATTAACACTTTACTGCACTGCATGCACATAATGCTGGTTCACCAATAACTGAGGAATGAAATGTTTATGTTACACTGCCTTGCCCTACTCTTGTCTCCAACCCCTATTGTCCTGTTTCCGGACCTTGGAGAGAGGAGATACACAGAGGCTGAACACCTCATTAAACGTGTTAAGTTTCTGCTGCTGTCTTTGTGCCCTTAATGCACAACAAAATATAGGCATGTCTTCCTACGAGAGGTCGAAATTTAGTGGGAAAAGCTATATAAGTCCACTCTTGATGAGACTTGCACTCGCTCAGCCATCCCAGTCTCTACTCGAAGCTGCCTAAGTACGCAGCACTGCAATCTGACACTTAGCATTAGGGGTTGGGGCGTTGGGCTAAGCAGCGGTGAAGGTGATTGTATTAATTAGTTTTTCATCACTTGTCTGAGACTGTCTTTATTTATATGTTTAAAAATGTACTTAGTTTCTTGGCAATTTATTTAGGTAGACCCAGTCTACGCCACTTTGGAGATGCATGCGAGGCAATAATATGAAGTTTCTCATTTTTTATCTAGCATAAAGTTAAATGCAACAACTTTCAACAATGCAAAACTTAAAAGTTTAAAGTATCAAAGGTTTATTTCAAATTTCCAGGTGTAAAACTCCTTAGCATGGCTTCCTTGAGAAGGGAAGTAAAGTCGGTAGTTCTGTGTCAAAGTTACAACATGTAAAAGAACCTCAAGCCTGATAAAGAGGCCTCTGAGCAAAATTACCAGTCTTTCATGCCCAATATAGAATGGGCCACTAAGAACCGTATTAGTTAAAGAGCATCCATAAATAAAACTCAATTTAGTTTATTTCAAAGCATTAGACATGCTTCAACACCATTGAGTATTGATGTATCAAGGTCCCATCCCTATGTGAATGTAAAAATTTTTTCCCCATACTCCTTCACATCTACAAATGTAAATACACATAATGTATGAAACACTCTTTTCCCCTAAGGTTGGCATCAATTATCAACCACCAACAGTTGTACCAAATGGTGACCTGGCAAAGGTACAGAGGGCTGTCTCGATGCTGTCAAACACAACCGCTATACAGGAGGCGTGGGCCAAGCTAAATCACAAATTTGACCTCATGTACAACAAACGAGCATTCATACACTGGTATGTCAGTGAAGGAATGGAAGATGTGGAATTTGCTGAGGCACGGGAGGATTTGGCTGCACTGGAGCGAGATTATGAGGAGGTAGCACTGGAATCTGTAGCTGCTGCTCCCGTAGAAGAGGCTGAAGAAGCTGAGGGTTTCTAGATTACACGTGTGTCATTGCTTTAATGAAGTGTAACCCTGAAAAGTTCCCATGCTACCCAGTCTAAAAGCAAAGCAAAACCAATAAAATGGTTATAATAATTTCATACCATTTTGACAAGTAGAAGAACCAAAATTTTTGAGAAGATTATGAGTCTTATATACAACAAATTACTTGCTACTTATTGGAGAGTAAAAGTGCAGCTTAGAGCCAAAATATAGTTAAAAATTCTTTTCTAGGACAATTTGAAATTGTCTAAGATCACTAAATAAAATATAATAATTTTATAATGAGTGCATACAATTAATGAATAAGATTTTTTTGTCACTAGCATGTGCTGTTCATATATGCACATTTGCACTTAAAAGTAATGTTTGCTATCTTTAGGCTTACATCACTTTCATTTGTTTGAATCGCATAAAAAAACCATTAAATATATTACATGTTCAATAATTTCTCAGCAGTATGCATCAGTAATATATAATTAGAAACTTTATTGTTTTATTATTTTCCAAATTGTCTAGAGTATTGGTGGGTAATGTTCCTATCTTATTGTAAGCTGATTTTATGTACATTTTATAGCATTCTTTTCAATGCTAGCATTTATTTGATCATAAAGGATGCATGTTTAGTTCGGCAAATGGCTTTGGGCTGTTACCAATTATACCTTCCCATTACATGTAGCAAGTAACTTTGATTTAGGGTTTATTCTTTTACATTTTATACTTGGTATAAATGATTTTTCGTTTTCTTTAAATTTTAAATGTGTGCATTTCAGCTGTCTCTTCTTTCTTCTAAAAATGTGAAACTGGAATACCTAAATTCCCTTAAGCAAAATGCATGCATAATAGCTAATTTTATTGCTACTTCTGTGTAAAGAGAGACAGATTAATAACCAACTTGAAATTTGAATCTCCTCACTTTGTACAAAGATATTATTTTGTATAAGATTTAGAAATAAGTGAATCTGTACAGTTATAGAGGCTGCTTTATTAAAATCTATTAGAATCTGTAATGTCCTATGTTTTGAAATATTATTTTTAAGATAGTAAAATTATATTGTTAATAGTGTGTTTAAAATTCATTGTGCTTAAAACTCCCATGTATCTAGTTTTAAAATACTAATGTGCATGGAAATAAACTAAAGAGTAATGGAATGTGCATGGTAATATTATTAATTTTTCTAGCACATACATAGCAGGTAGTTAAGGTAGTGTATTCCACCCAAGAATTCAACACTGATGCACGCGTGCGCGCTCTGTGTGTGTGTTTGTGAACAGCATAACTTAAAAACAAAAAGTCAGATCAACATCAAACTTTGTATTTAGGTCAGTACCCTCCAAAGATCTGACATGAAGATTTTCAAGAAAATCCCCACGCTCCAAATTACACTTTACATGTTTTAAATTTTCAAAATTTTTGATTTTCTAAACAATAGCTAAAGGGATTTTTATTAAAATACTGTATATTAATGAGATTTACATAAATGAAATATCTTGAATTTTCCGAGAATAGCCTGTGAAGTCATCTTCATTCAGAAGGAATTTTGTATAATATTATATAAGTGATAGATGAAAACGTACTACACAAGAAATCTAAATCTCTTTAAAACACTATTTAATATAACTTTTATGGCATAAGCTATTTCCGAGGTATCCGTTATTAATGGTTTAAATTGTTCATTAGTTGATCATTCTTTAAAGTCCTTTCAACAATGATCAGTTTCTCGTGATGTCATGGAAACAATATGGAATTTTAAGGTCAGCGTATAGTGTCCAATTCTTAATCATTTATTGCTTTTATTATTATTAAAAGTCGTTTCGACTACATGGTCTTACCACGACCTGTTATAAAAATACATTATGATATAATATATAATAATGATATACATTAATTTACAATTGCATAAGCATGAAGTTAGATAAACATTTACAGTAAATCAGAGAGATCTGATCCATTAGAAACTGTAGCGTCTTCTTGAGCATATTGGGTCTGTTAACTGCACTGGGAAGATTGGAAACGCCGGCTTGTCTACATCTACTGTACTGTAGACAATCTATAAGAATGTGCTGAATGGTTAGAGGAATTTTACAGCTGGTACAGTTTGGAGGTTGATCCTTAGTAAGAAGATTACAGTGCATTAGTTTGGAGTGCGCAATTCTAAGCCAGGTGACGATAACTTGATCTCTTCTTTTGAGAGTTCAGTAATGCAGAAAAGGTTGTGTGCAGCCTGAGCAAGCTTTATGAAGTTTGGTGTTGATTGATAACCATTTCAATTTCCCTTTTTGCATGTACATGTGTTTAATGAAACTGGTGACGTCTTGGTGTGGAGAGGCAATCAAATCACTGACAGGATGTTTAGTTGATTCTTTTGCAGCTTCATCTGCTGTTTCATGACCTATTATGCCAATGTGAGAGGGGGTCCATACAAAGGATACCTTTTTATTGGTCTTATTTATATTGTAACTTGTTCCCTTTGTATCTATAACAAAATGTACAATATAGCAAATTCTGCAAAAGTTTATTTGGATCAAAATAAAGTAGGTAGAAAAATAAGCTTTAGTAAGAATAGTGTGGATATACCCACTAATAAGCAAGAGGGAAGAGAAAATCATGTGGATGTAACATCTTTTTTTTTTTCATTGTGTTTTGTGGTCATACAGTTACTCAGTTTAAATTAATTCACTTAATATTGTGTATGCTAATATGCTCTGTTCTTGCAACTTTGAGAGAAAGATTTATTAATAAATCATCTATCCTCCAGTGAGGTTGACCATATGGATCCAGAAATCAATGCTGTCTTATTGTTACACAGCTGTTTAAATTAAACCAGGGGCCTGTTTCATAAAACTCAATAACAGTAGTTAATAATATTAGACCAATGGAAAATAATTATTAAACAAAATTTTGTTTCATAAATATTCTTAGCAACTAATAAAATAACCTCACTAATACTTGTATTATTAGTTGCTGTCATACGACTGTTTTGTTTTTAGCTTTCCTTTTGTTCATTACATACTTGACACCTTGGTTATGCTTTTTGTTGACAAGCTTTTATGTTTTGAATAAAAATTGTAAAATGGGGTGGTGGTAGTAGTGTAAGAAACAATCTCTTCTATGGAAGATGCTTGAATTAAAAACTGAACTCTTTGGAGAGTTTTCTCCTACAGTAATCAAAGAAACAAGGAAAGCTTGGATGAAAGTAAGAGATTCTGCAATATCAATTGTCTTCTATTTCAAGTCAAAGATTTTGCTTATGTATACAAATGACATGGCCAAACTGCGAGTGAATGTGTGTGCCCCTCAATCGAAAATAAAACCATTTTTGGAAAAAGGTGTATGTGTGTATGTGTATGTGAGAGAGAGAGAGAGAGAGAGAGAGAGAGAGAGAGAGAGAGAGAGAGAGAACAGCATAACTCAAAATCCAAATTTTGTTACGTTCAGTATCTTTCAAATATGCAAAACAAAGATTTTAAAATAAGCTGCCTCACCCTAAACTACCCATTTACAGGAAAATTTCCTCTCTTATTTTTTTCTCAAAAATGGCTGTAACAATTTTGGCTAAACTGCCAAATTCAATATTGTCTTCGTTTTTAATTATATTAAGGTTCAGTAAAGGCAATGAATTGTTGGTTTCTGTTTCAACTGTTAAGAATTGTTGATTCCTGTATATTTAATAGCTGGAGTATTTGACTATGGTGAGTATATCATTTGCAAACTTGTGCCAAAAACTGATCATGTATGGGAAGGCCTTGATGTTTCAAGATGGCTCATAAATATGTTGGTAAGAAATGGTGATAATAGCTAGACCTATGTTTTACTTTTTCTGCCACCTAGCTCTTAGAGGAAATATTGTGTTCCAACCAAAAATTTGAAGTCAAGATTTCAAAGGAAATAGATTAATTGAAGCCCCCTGAATCAAACCAAAAATATGTTTAGAAAAAAGCCCATGTGTCCGTGTTTTAACAGCTGAACTTTAAAATGAAATGTTCAGTAAATACCAAGCAGTGGCAGCTGCTGTGTAAGAGCACATGAACACTAACTTTTGATACCTTGCAGATTTATTGGTTATTTTTTCTTTGAATGCTATTACATATGACACAGATGCAGTAATTTAAATCTACCACGCTTCTCCTCTAAACTCAATGAGACATGGCAATACGGTTATGAGCATTTTGACTTATGCACATTTTTAGGAGCTTTTACGTATGCACAACTGGTATGACGTAATTACTTTATGGGTGAAATACATCCGGATCGTGCACACTTGAAGATATGCACTGGTCATTACCATTCATCTCTCAGCAACAAGTTTACGTCAATGTCACAAGGCAGTAGCAAGGACAGAGTGCAAGGACAGCAGTAGGGAACACCCTGTCTGCTTTTCAGTTTGGCATAAATCCTGTTAGATGGTAGCATATTGAACTCATTCATTGTACAGCGAAAAGATCTGATTTAAGTATATGTTATTGTTTTAGGGATAGAAAAGCCTATTTTATATACATACCATGGATTTCTGGTATATTATATAATGCTACTAAAGACTTTAATAATACAGTGATAGAGATATATGCTTGAATGAAAAACTGAGATGGATTTTCTATGTAGATAGTGTCAGTCATGATGCTGTATAGTTTTCCCTATTTAACGTGCATCTACAGTGCAATGTAATATGTATTTATATTAACTTTTGAGAGGACTATATGGAAGGACAGGACATTTTATAATGAGAAATGATACTGCTTTTCTGCTTCAGAAAATGAGACATAGTGAGTGCTAATAAATTACTATCTATCAACAGGGATGCACTATGGTTAAAACTAATTAAGAAAGGAGTGAGCAAATCATTTAAAAAGAATATAAAGCATTTACATACAAATAATGAGTGCTGTGTGAAAATAGCCAAGGGAAGAATTACTGAAGAGAATGCAAATAATTCAGGGCTTAGACAAGGGTGCAAACTTAGTCCAGTGCTACTTAACCTATTTATAGATATTATAGAAGAGATAAAAAAATTTAATAAGCATTCACCAGTTATTAATAAGGAAATACCAGGATTAATGTTTGCAGATGATCTAGTGGCAGGTTCCATCTCAGTTGTGGGGCTAAGTAAAGGTATTAAAGCAATTGGCAAATACTGTAAAGATTAGGGGTTGAGAATAAACAAAAAGAAATAAAAAATCATGATCTTTAAGAAAAGATATAAACTAAGAAATAATGAAAATTGGTATTGGGAAGCAATGGAGTTGGAAGAAGTGAGGACAATTGACTATCTAGGAGTAAGGCTCAATAGTGCAAGGGAATGGGGAGAGCAGAAGAAAAAAGTACTAGCAAAGGGGAAACAAGCAATACAGGTAATCAGAGTATGTGTGAACAAAATACCAGAAATGCAAATTACATGGCTAGAAAGGATATATAGCACAGTGGTGGAAGTAAGGGTGTTATACGCAGTATAGATATGGGGGCTGGAAAAAGGATGGGAAAATGTAGATGCTATACATAGGAATTTTTTGCGAAATAACCCTGGGATTATCAAGAAGCTCACTGAATGGAGTAGCACAAGCAGAACTAGGGAGGGTGGGAGCTAAAGGCAAAACGGTAGAAAGGGCAATCAAATACTGGTTCAGAATAAAGCTATTGAAGGAAAATGAAATACTAAAGCAATGTTTGGTTGTACAGGAGAAAATGGAGAAAAAAGAAACTTGGTTGCACAATATAGACAACATTGGAAGAAATAGGAATGGGGGGAAACATGGGTAGAAAGAAACAAAAGTAAGGGTTTCTATAAAGAAATTAGAACAAGAGTGGAGGATATTGAAAACCAAGAAATTATAAGTAGCTCCAAGGAATAAAGGTCATTATAAATATTTTAAAACAAAATGGGGAACAGAAAGATACATGGAAGTATGCCAGAAAGAGGCCAGAATGGGGTATGCATGAGCAAGGACAGGTGTAATGAATTTAAGTAGTCTAACAAGGAGAAGAAGGGAGGAGAGATGTACTAGATGTAATGGATTACATGACAATTGGCATTATATTTTGGAATTGAGGACATGGATAAAGGAAGAGAGAATTTAATATTACAGAAATGAAAAAAATTTACCAACAGAGCTAAAAGTTAGGAAGATTTTTAACATAAGATCAAATGAATATATGGAGAAAGCAGGAAAAAATTTAGGAAAAATTAGGTTACGGTGGTCAAAAGAGATGTGAAGCAAATTGGAGAAAATACGGAAAAAGGGTACCTAACAAGGCAAAAAAGTAAATAGTGGAAAATTATACTTCCCCATTATATATACAACAGAATGTTAAATATAAGAGGAAGAGAAATAATAAGTAACTCCATTGTATTGTAAACATTGTATAAATTGCATTTAAGTACAAAGTAGACAATAAATCATTCATTCATTCAATAAATTAGTAATCTTAATACTTAAATGATGAAAGAATGCAAATGGAGAGTAGCAAAAGCTTACAAATTATTTTGTTGTTGCCCTAAACTGTACTTAAATAGTGCAAAACAATAAAAATCCACAAAACAACCCTTTACTTTGTCAGACAAGTTAGGCAATATTATTATTGTTGTTGTTGTTATTGCAAATGGCTGCAGTTGTACCAACTTGTTCATAATCATAACTATTATGCAGTATATGCTATTTCACATTTTCAGGGCTATCTCAATCTAACATTTTATGTGCTCACTAAATGTATACCCATAGGCCGCCATTGATACCAAGCTTGATATTTAATCTTGCAAAGATGCAACAAAGATTTTTAGGATGATCTCCCCACCCCAAATTATTCTTTACATAGAAAGATTTTCAATATTTTTGATTTTCTCAAAAATGGATTTGACAATTTTGTTTATAACACCATATATTAAAGATATTTACATGGCAAATAAAATGTATATCTTGAACTTTCTGCGAATAGCCTCTGAAGTCTTCTTCATTCTTAATGATTTTTGCATAACCCATAAACCGTAAGAGATAGACAAAATATGGCTACACAAAAAATATAGCTATCGTTAGGGCAGATATTCTTTGTTATTAGTTAGAACTTTCAAATACCATGTTTTTCTCAGCAGGAAAATCGCTATTGTTTTTACTTTCTCTACTACGTATAGTAAGTAGGGGAAGTATTGCATTCCACCCAAAATTTCGATACCGAGATTTCACCGGAAATACATGTTTTGAGACTCACTGAATCCAAAAAAAGCATTTTTGGAAACATGTCCGTGTGTGTGTCTGTCTGTGTGTCTGTGAACAGCATAACTCAAAAACGAAGAGTCGGATAAACACCAAACTTGGTATTTAGGTTCAGTATCTTTCAGAGATGCGACACGAAGGTTTTCAAGAAGATCCCCCCACCCCAGACTACCCTTTACATGGAACATTTTTCGAAAATTTTAATTTTCTCAAAAACAGCTCTAACGATTTTGATTAAAATATCATATGTTTAAGATATTGTCATGACAAATAAAATGTATATCTCGAATTTTCTGGGAATGTCTCCAAAAGTATTCTTCGTTATGAACGACTTTTTCATAACTGGTAAACCATAAGAGATAGACAAAATTTTACTACACAAAAAATGTAGATCGCGTTAAAATACACAATTTATGTCATATACATTTCTTTTGTTGAGTGAACCGTTTGCGAGATATTGCTTGTTATTCCCTTAAATTTTCCAATACTTATACTTTTTCTCAAATTCGTTATTCATTTTTTTTATGTCCTGGACATGCAAAGAGAATGGAATGCGCCACATAGCAACCAGCGTTAAAATATTTGACTATCGCTTAAAAGCTACCATATTCCCCTTGCATCTACAAGAAAATTATCAATAAGATTGACATCTGATATCTCCATTAACATAAAGCATATGGAGAATAAGCGTTTGTAAAAATAGTTTGTACAAGAGTAGAGAAAGTCATGTGAGTGTAACACATCAGATTTTTTTACTTTCTCTACCATGTACATAATAGGTAGAGAAGGTATTGCATTCCACCCAAAATCTGATATAGAGATTTCACTGGAAATACATATTTGGCGCTCCCTGTATCCAAAAAATAATTTTAGAAAATCGTCCGCATGTGTGTGAACAGCATAACTCAAAAATGAAAATGGATAAATACCAAACTGGTATTTAGATTCAACATCTTCCAGAGATGAGACACAAAGATTTTCAAGAAAATCCCCCCCCACCCCAAACCACCTTACATGAAACATTTTTCAAAATTCTTTATTTTCTAAAAAGTGGCTAATATTATGATTAAAATACCATATATTAAAGATATTTACATTACAAATAAAATGTACATTTCAAATTTTCTGGAAATAGCCTTTGAAGTTTTAAAGGAATTTTTTATAAACTTGTATAACTGGTAAATGTTAAGTGATAGATGAAAACGTACTACACAACACAAGAAATGTAGATCTCTTTAAAACACACAATCTATTTCCATTAACGTTTTTTGTGACATCAACTATTTCCGAGATATCTGTTATTAATGGCTGGAATTGTTCAGCTTTTTTTTAAAGTCCTATTTGCACAGTGACAATGAAAGAGTATGGAATTTTAAAGTCAGCATATACTATCGAGTTCTAAAACATTTGGCTATCGCTATTCCTTTTGCATCTATAACAAAATGTGAAATGCAGCTATTTGCGGAAAGGTTTATCTCTATTAAATTGAAGTAGATAGAAAAATAAACCTTTGTAAGAATTATTTGTATGGCCACTAATAAAGAATAGAGGGTAGAGAAAGTCATGTGAATGTAACACATCATAACTTTTCTCTTGGTCATACACAAAGAAGAGAATTTCAAAGCCAACACATAGCGATCCGTTCTTAAAATACTTGACTACCGTTTTAAACCTAATGATTTCCCCTAATCTCTTTTACCTACAAGGAAATGTGCAATGGAACATTTTTGCAAATGTTTATCTCAAGCAACATGAAGCAGATAGAAGAATGAGCTTCTGTAAGAAAGGTCGTTGAAGAACAGGTAGAGAAACTCATGTCAATACTTTTATTTTTATATAATATAGACGCTCTTTAACTACTATGGTTCTCAGCGTCCCATCCTATATTGGGCTTGAAAGACCGAAAATTTTGCTCACAGGCCTCTTTATCAGGCTTGAGGTTCTTTTACGTGCTGTAAATCTATGACACAAGACCACCGGCTTTACTTCCCTTCTGAAGAAAGCATACAAAGGGTTTCTACACTGAAAAAATCCATCACCCACCGCCGGGTTTGAATCTGCGACCTCAGGAACTGGAGGCTAGCATGGTAACCACTACTCCACAGAGGACGACATCAAGTCATGTCATGTGAATGTAACACACACACCTATATATATAATTTTTACTTTCTCTACTACGTATAGTAAGTAGGGGAAGTATTGTATTCCACCCAAAAATTCGATACCGAGATTTCACCGGAAATACATGTTTTCAGACTTCCTGAATCCAAAAAAAGCATTTTTGGAAACATGTCCGTGTGTGTGTCTGTGTGTGTGTGTGTGTGTGTGTGTGTCTGTGAACAGCATAACTCAGAAACAAACAGTCGGATAAACACCAAACTTGGTATTTAGGTTCAGTATCTTCCAGAGATGCGACACGAAGGTTTTCAAGAAAATCCCCCCACCCCAGACTACCCTTTACATGGAAGAGTTTTCGAAAATTTTAATTTTCTCAAAAATGGCTCTAACGATTTTGATGAAAATATCATGTGTTTAAGATAATGTCATGAGAAATGAAATGTATATCTCAAAGTTTCTGGGAATGTCTCCAAAAGTATTCTTCATTGTGAACGACTTTTGCATAACTGGTAAACCATAAGAGATAGACAACATTTTACTACACAAAAAATGTAGATCGCGTTGAAATACACAACTTATGTCATATACATTTCTTTTGTTGAGTGAACCGTTTTCGAGATATTGCTTGTTATTTCCTTAAATTTTTCAATACTTATACTTTTTCTCAAATTCATTATTCATTTTTTGTATGTCCTGGACATGCAAAGAGAATGGAATGCGCCACATAGCAACCAGCGTTAAAATATTTGACTATCGCTTAAAAGCTACCATATTTCCCTTGCATCTACAAGAAAATTACCAATAAGATTGACATCTCGATATCTCGATTAACATGAAGCATATGGAGAATAGCCGTTTGTAAAATTAGATTGTACAAGAGTAGAGAAAGTCATGTGAGTGTAACACATCAGATTTTTTTTTTTCCTTTGGCTACTATTGCTGCCTACATTAGGAATGATATTTCTTAGAGAAAAACATGTATTTGTTGCTATGGTTTCAGCCATGGAATCCTTATACTATCAAAGAACTTTACACACAACTCCCTAAACATTGATATTAAGCATTACTTTTTCTTTTTTATATATGTGGGAGAGAACTTTGTTTGGATTGGGGTCCTGGATCCCAAAAAAAGATAGTGGCTGTCACTGTTGTTAGACACACCAGGGCTGAGTAGAAGGCTGAGGTCATAACACCTGGGTTTGAATTCCTTCAAGGTCGGCACATGTGTGGTTTTGTCTACTTTCTATAATGCTCCGTGCAAGCCATTTTTTAAGTAACAGAGAATCTTGACATGTACAATTGTTATATATTATAATTATTGTTATATGTCCACAGGAATGTTAATTTACACTGAACAGGCATGTACTAACTTAAAAACTTAGAAGTATTGACAAATTACATGTTACATTCGCTAGACTGAAGATAGTTAATGATAGTTATTTGGTAATCAGCATTATACCTTACAATAAGCTGCCTCTTAATGAGAGAGCCAAATTTGGCACAGTTCAAGACTAAAGTAAAGAAAGTAAGTAAGAAAAAAAAAGTTAAATTCACATGATTTTCTCTACCCATTATTCAAGAATGGAAATGATTAACTCCAGAAAAAAATTGCATTTGACATAAAATTGTGTGCTTTAACAAGATATATATATTTTTTGTGTATTAAGAATTTGTCTCTCCCTTACGGTTTACCAATTATACAAAAGTCATTCGGAATAAGGACTTCAGAGGCTATTCCCAGAAAATTCAAGATATACATTTCATTTGTCATGAATATATCTTAAACATATGATATTTTAACCAAAATCATTAGAGTCATTAAAAAAAATTATAAAAACTTTAGAAAATTTTCCCATGTAAAAGGTGGTTTGGGGGCGAGGAATTTTCTTGAAAATCTTTCACATCCTTGGCGCTACAGCTCATGAAGGATCTTGACCTGCTAACCCGACTGCCGGCGAGAGGCCAAGTACGCACCGCAGATGTCAGTTCACGCATCCCCAACCAGAATGCTGGCCCCCGTGGACAGGATCGCTACTTAACGCAGGTCCTCACTTTCCTCATGACGCACTGGGATCGAATCCGGTCGCATTTCAGAGCTCCACGCTTTAGCCCACGGCGCACGACATCCTTGGAAGGTGCTGAACTTAAATACCTTAACCGACTTTTCTTTTTGAATTACCTACGTTGTTTAGACACAAGGACCATTTTTCTAAAAATGCTTTTATTGGGTTCAGGTGGTCTCAAAATATGCATTTCCAATGAAATCTGGGTATAGATCTTTTGGGTGGAATACTGTAAGAGTGTAATAAGCAATGATTGTATCACTATACTATATGTCTGAATCAATAAACAATTAGACTTAAGCGGGAGTAATTATTCAGTTTAGCAGCAGATGACCGATTTGTTTTGAATATTGTTTAATGTATTAAATAATACCCCAATGGGTATACATAGTTATTTGAGCAAAAGCTTAGGTCACAATGTTTATAAACAGTAAATTATAATGCGCATGCATGTGTATTCCGCCATAAACATACACGGGAAGACAAAAGACGATAGGAAGGCAGCGGATTTGAACTTGTCTTAGGGTTGTTCCTCTGAAACGCAATATAAATTTGCTAATTAAGGCAACACGACTCCCCAACGTTACATTAGAGTAGTTCTGCTTCTTACAGAGCGTTCAGATGTGTCACTTTTCCAGATTTGTTCCTTGGTTTAACGTTTTCCTGCACCCACATATTATTACTATTAAAAAGATCATCTTCATTTAATAAGTAACCGCTTTTTTTCAGAATGTTATGCTTTATACTAAACTAAACTATAAAATCTTACTTTCGTTAAGTGAAATGTAAAAGAAATGTGTTTCACACGAATCACAATTCAAGTTTCCTTGAAATGATCAGCTTGAAATCAACAAAATTATTGTTGACATTCTTTTGTTTTTAAATTGCGTGCGCATCTTTAGTTTCTTTTATAAATTATTATATGCGTTCAAATTAATATTATCTAACAGAATAAACATAAAATAACAAACTTACTTTTGTAATGTTGCTGTATGGCGTTCCTTGGTTCGAAATGTGACGGACAATCTTCCTATCTAGGTAACACACTGATTACTTATTGTAACTCTATTACTAGGTAACAACAAGGTGCCTTTGAAAAGATAACATGCGGAAACGTATTCAAATGTTTATTCCTGGTGACAAGCTCTCACAATGGAAGAGAGGGGGGGGGGAAGAAAAGAAGAAAAAAAAAAGCGGATCGCCATACGCTGGCTTTGGAATTTTCTCGTATATTCTTTCCGTCACATCGTGAAAAACAACTGAAAGGTGACCGCTTCAAAAAACTTTGTGTTGCATTCACATGATTTTCTATAACTACTAACCTTTATTACTTTCTCTACCACGTACATAGTAGGTAGATTAGGTAATGCATTCTCCCCAAAAATTCGATACCGAGATTTCACCGCGAATACATGTTTTGAGGCTCCCCGAATCCAAATAAAGCATTTTAAGAAAAAGGTCCGCGCGCGCGCGCGTGTGTGTGAATGGCGTAACTCAAAGGCGAAGTCGAATAAGTACCAAACTTGATATTTCAGTTCAGTATCTTCCATGGATGCGACACGAAGTTTTTCAAGAAAATCCCCCATCCCAACTACCCTTTACATGGAATATTTTTTGCAAAGTTTGATTTTCTGAAAAATTTCTTTAATGATGTTGATAAAAATACCACATACTAAAGGATATTTACGCGAAAAGCGTAGCCTGTAAAGTCCTCTTCAGAAGGAATTTGTATAATGTTATTAAAGTGATAAACGTTAAGCGATAGACGAAAACGTACTACGCAAAATATGTAGATCTTTTTAAAACATACAATTTATTTCAAATAGGTTTTTTGTGGCGTAAGCCATTTCTGAGCTATCCGTTATTAATGGTTCGAATTATTTATTTCTTGACCATTCTTTAAAGTCCTTTCAAGTTCAACATTCAGTTGCTTCTCACGTCATGGAAACAGTATGGAATTTTAAAGCCAGCATATAGCGTATAGTTCTTAAACATTTGACTATCCCTGTTCTCTTTGTATCTATAACGAAATGCGTAATGTAGCTATTTCTATAAAGATTTATTTGGATTAGAACGTAGGAGATACAAATATAAGCTTTAGTAAAAATAGTTATCAAGATCCTAAGCGGGCATCTTCAGGCGGTTTCGTCTGTGGCCCACATTCGGGAGGTCGTGGGTTCGATTCCCGTGGCCGACTTTCCTGATCTATGGGGTTTTCCCGGGTCCCCAGACGAATGCTGGGAAGGATTTCACTTCCCCGAATTTCCTGTCCTTCCATTTCTTCTCCATTCTCATTTAACTTCATCTTTTATCCGTTGGTCTCTTTCAGGGGCAGGGGGAAAGGATGCTCTTTGTGACTCTCTCACCCCTCGGATGGCTGCCGGGGGTATCCGAACCCCCTTGAGGGGCGTTGGACCCTCTGTGCGGGTGGGGTTCCCGGTCTACTTGTCCGTCTGCCGAGGAGTCTCTCTCTCTCTCTCTCTAGAAACTTTGGGATCCTGTCATTCCTGTGCCGTCACTCCTGGTTCCGATCGCCCGGTGTCTCCTCTCGACTCATCCTTCCTCCCGGGGGAGCTCCCTTTTGGGGCGTAGGTACAATATCCCATGTGGGTCACTGCCGAGTACCCTCCATAGCCAATCCATTCCAATCCAAGAATAGTTTGCATACCCACTAATAAAGAATAGAGGATAGAGAAAGTCATGTGAATGTATATCAGATATTTTTATATAGCTTCTACAAACTATTCTCATTTTTCTTATCTACTTCACCTTAATCAAAACAAAAACCTTTACAGAAATACATTCATTACACATTTTGCTGAAGATATACACGAGGTGAATAGGAAACCGAATTGATAGTCAGATGCTTAAAAACTGCATCTCCATGTGCTGGCCTAGTAATTCCATACTCTTTCCAGGACATTGCAAGCAATAAGTAAATAGCCACAGCACTTGAAAAATGACAAAATACTTATAAATTGAAACCAATAATAGCGTATATTCCAGAAATGGCTATGCCACAAAAAAGGTTGTCAGAAATAAATTGCATGTTTTAAAGAGCTCTACATTTTTTGTGTAGTACGCTTTGTCTATCTCTTATGATTTACCAGTTATATAAAATTATACAACATTTCTTCCGAATGAAATGGACTTCAAGGATATTCCCAAAAAATTCAAATAAGCATTCTATTTGTCATGTAAATATCTTAAACATATAGTATTTTAATCAAAATCAATAGAGCCATTTTTGAGATAATTAAACATTTCGAAAAATCTTCAATGTAATGAGTAGTTAGGCATGTGAGGGGGGGATTTTCTTGAAAATCTTATTGTTGCACCCCTGGAAGATGAACACAAATACCACTTTTGGTATTTATCGAACATTTTGTTTTTGAGCAACACACGTGTATACATGTGCGCCTTGTCTAAAATGTATTTTTTATTCAGAGGGCCTAAAAAGATGTATTTCTGGTGAAATATCGATACTGAATTTTTGGGTCTAATGCAATCTCTCTTCTACTTACTATAGGTAAATAGTAGAGAAAGTAAAAACGTTGCAATTCACTTTTAGTTTATTCAAGGAGAGGAAAAACTTTCTTTTTCTTTGTCATGGTAAACAAAGGCTTTTGAGATACACTAAAAACAGTTTGTTATACCTTCACAGCTATAAAAAATGATTTTATAGTCTTTTGTCTGTGAAGCAAATTGATGTGCGTTATTTTCCAGGCACTGTAACAAAATCAGTTATGATAGTTATCCTGGTGTAACATTCCTGTATAAGTACATATAGAACTTGATATTTTCACCATTTTGGTGGCTAGTATAGCTTGCTTGCATTTATTACGCAGAGCCTTTGTTTGGATGCATAACCAGCCTAATGGGAATTTTCTTGGCTCCAAGAAGTACATCATTTATCAGTGTTTAGATATTCATAGCCCCTTAAATTCAAGCATATATATTTCTCATGCAAATTATAACTACAGTAGCCACATACCTCTGTCACAGAAGATGTTGAAAATGATGTCCTTGTGCTGCCACACATCTCTCACACCTCTTAAGAAATTTGTATTAACACTTGTTAAATCTTCATGGCCATGTAATTAAAACCATACTTTGTCTGTTAAAACACAATTAAATGTGGGTCAATAGAAGGATCAATAACTCTATTCAGTACCCAATTTTATTGCAGAAATTAACTCTACTCACATTATCACATCTTGAACTATAGTTATCTTATAGGGTTTCAATATTAAAAAGTTTAGTGACATTCCAAGCTAAGTTTAGTGAAATTCCTGATTCATGTGCAAGCTTTCTCAGAGATTTCTTTGGAGGTCATTTTAAATGTTATCGAGTTTTTCCTTTGTAGCAATATAATGATTTAATCTCAGTTTCTTATCAAGAATAGATCCATTGTCCCTAACTCTATTTAGAAGTTTACTGTTTCTCTGGGAGGTGCACAAGCAGCAGGTAATCATATATGAAGATTCTGTGTGATAAAGTATATGGACCTTTTGGCATTTTAACAGCACTAACACACTTAACAATGTAACACAAGTGGTTGCACAATGTATCAATCTGAGTATATCATAGGCTTTGTCAAATGATTAGGCAGCACATGGAGAGGGAACGGAACTGGTTAGAAACAGCATAGTGCAGGGCAAGCAATGAAGCAAGGCACTGTATGATGTACGAGGGCAGTCCCAGAAGTACCCAACCTGACGTATGTATAGTGGCTGTTGTTTCAAACAAATGACTATGGTAGTAAGCACCACCTTTATAAAGCTTAAGTTTGAAGTTTGACAATGCTACGTGGTTTATTAATTGTTTGGCAGCCATTAATAGTGAACTCTCTCAGCAAATTTGTAAACATGGATAAAACTGGCCATCGTTATGTGATACAATACTTTCATTTGAAATGTCTTAGTCCAACTGATATTAAAGCTGAGCTAGATTCTACTCTGGGGGAGTCTGTCCTTCGTTTACAACAGTAAAATATTGGGTGGCAGAGTTTAAGTGAGACCGTATGAGTTGCCAAGATGAACATCGCAGTGCTTGACCAAGTGAGGCGACCACACCAGAAATTGTAAAGAAAATCCACAAAATTGTATTGGATGACCGTTGACTGAAAGTGCGCGAGCTAGCAGACATCATAGGCATTTCAAAAAGTGCTGTACATTGCACACTAACTGAAAATTTAGACATGAGAAAGCTTTGCGCAAGATGAGTGTCGTGTTTACTCACAATGGAACAAAAGTAGCGTTGTGAAGATGTTTCACTCGAGTGTTTGGCAATGTTTCACTACAATAAAGCCGAGTTTTTGCAATGATTCATAACCATTGATGAAACATGGGTCCATCACTTCACACCTGAGACGAAGGAACAGTCAAAACAGTGGATTGAAAGGGGAGAATCAGCTCCAAAGAAGGCGAAGGCAGTTCTATCTGCAGGCAAGGTCATGGCATCAGCTTTTTGGGATGCACGTAGAATAATTTTCATTGATTATCTTCAAAAAGGAAAAGCAATCAATGGCGAGTATTTTGCAAACTTATTGCAACGTTTGAATGATGAAATCAAGCAAAAACGTCCGAATTTAGCGAAAAAGAGAGTTCTGTTTCACCAAGACAATGCACCAGTTCACACATCCATTATCGCCATGGCCAAAATCAATGAGTTAAATTTTGAATTGCCTCCTCATGCACCCTATTCACCAGACTTAGCCCCCTCTGATTATTTTCTGATTCCAAAGTTGAAGAACTGGCTTGGTGGTAAAAGATTTGTCAACAATGAAGAGGTGGAGTTTGTAATTGATGGCTATTTTGCAGAACTCGATAGTTCTCACTATAAACAGGATATCGAAGCTATTGAACATAGCTGGGAAAAGAGTATTGAGCTGAAAGGGAACTATGTAAAGGAATAAAGATTTTTTTTCTAAACTTTTTGTATTTTCTTTGTTAGGTTGGGTACTTTTGGGACAGTCCTCGTATATTATACACAGGATAAAGAGGAATATGGACAAGCTATAATATTTCCAATAATAAAGTTCCATTTTGCATTATTCTGGAAACTGGTAATATTACTTGCTTTCTTTAGTTTTAAGCTTTCATATTTGTATACTCTATGGCATTTTATTATAATGTATCAAGATGATGGTTTAGCTTGGATTTATTTCAAACAAAGTGCAACAAAAACCTCGTAGTGAAATGCATTTTTGTCTGGAAAACTATATGTTTTTGCAATTTCAGAACTTTACCATTGGACTGACTGCATGTGATGATGAGACACATAAAAATAAAGAAAAGACACGGTTTTATTCAAGTTGTAATATTTACTCGTTGCTAATAGATACTCCTTTTTACATACTTCAGTGTAACAAATAAAGGAACAAAGTCCTTTTCAACCTGGTGGGATAGGATAAAACAATGTGCTTTTCCACATTGTACATTTGCAAGATAACTTATAATATATATACTTGTACTGTGTATTTAAGTGGACTGTGTCCACAATATGTACAAAAATCATTTGACTACTTACAACTATTATAAAATATATATTATATATTTATATTTCCTATTTATTAGGCAAACACATTATTTATAAAACAATATACCTGTCAAGGTGAGAGCAGGCGTAAAACTAAGAAGTTTTCAACTCGCACAGATATTACGTTTGTAGTGCAAAACATTTATCTCATACTATCTGCATTATATAAAACATTTTTTTTCCTTAAGCTTCTTATAAAAGATCTAACCTACAGTTCAACAAAGCTGCCTATGCCAGAGTGCATTTAGCCTACCATACGAGTGAGCTAGCCTTCATTAACTAATACTGACATGTTCTCAACTAACGTCTTCCGAACCCATCCACGTTTTAAAATAGGGATATGCATACCTATATGTCAGATTAAACCTTCATGACCATATCCAGCAAGATAAATTAATGGATCTAGTTCTGTATGATATACAATGACTGCACTATAATTCTGATATACCATATAAGCTACACCTTTAAAATTCAAGAGGAAAAAGGAAAGAAAAAAAAAAGGTTGGTGCAAAAGTAAACTGCATCTGGATTGAGACAAAATAAATGAATATAAACAATTATTTTCTTGTACATACATGTACATAAATATTTACCCTAGTATATGATATATCACATTCACAACAAACACCTTCGTCCAGTCCATACATTCTTCCGGCTTTTCTGTTAGTTGTGGTTTTGGCATAAAACACAAACTGCTAGTTTGAAGCTTGCACCATAACTATGACAAATATCTTAACTTGCTGATACCTTTCGCTCTAAATGATCATTCATTACAGCACCTCGCCACTGCAACCAATTAGATCTATTGTAGCTACACTTCCCGGGAGGCAGGGATGAAGCCCCTATCATTTACAGCATGAAACACCCACTCTCGTCAGTAGAGGCAGAGTGTCCTATGAGAGGGCAACAAAACAGGCCAATGTGCTCTGGTATTGGCAGGGAGATATCTTTCGAAAGCGCAGCAACCATGCCATCTGTCCATCGCAGATCACTATGGAACCCAGAGACACTGCCTGAAAGGGACAAAGATGAAATGACAGGAACTAAGGAAAAGGAGAAACTGTGGTAAAATATAACACCAAGCATTCGCTTAGATAACCAAAGGAAAACCACAAAAAAACCCATGGTCAGAATGGACAGCCACCAGGAATTGAACCTGGGACCTACCGATTGCAGGCTACAGACATTTCACCTGAACCAACTTGCTCATCATTACAACAAAAATCAAGCTTTCTTACCAGCATGCAGCTTCTCCCTAAAACTAAAACTAGAAGCTAACGAAACAATACACACAAGTTTGCTTTGTTGCATAATAAAATGCTGCCAGTTTTGTTCCAGATACTAGGCTGCACTGTTGTAAATGAGCATAGATTTTAACAGTAAAGGTATTTAAAAGCCAAGGTAGTGATTATAAGCTGCAATCTGATATTTTGCCATTGCAATTTGGACTAAAAATGCAGCTTATTTTCAAGCCGATATGTTGCCACTAGAAGAAAAATGCATAAGATACGCGGGCTGATCAATAAAGACTGAGACTGATTTTTTCCTGTAGCCTCCTTGATAGTTTCCTGTCTCTGCCATGAATATTTGAAAAGAGCAGGGTTTCATGTATAATGTCCATAGGTGGCAGCACTCTCATATCAGTAGGTTAGTAGTAATGCTGTATATTGTTGACCCTACTTGAATTTTGCATACCACAAAATGAAGGTGACATGAGAGGAGCGATAAAATTTTGCTTTCGTATAAATCATACACCCCTGAAACTTTGGAAAAGCTGAAGCAAGCATACGGTGAAGATGCACTATCTCGTGCAACAGTGTTTAGGTGGTTCAGGGACTTCAAAGAAGGGCAAGTACTCTGTACTAAGCAAGGTGGGCCTGGTGTTTCGGCTTCTGCTATGACTGAAGTCAACACAGCTGCTGTGATTGTTGTTCCCCCTCACACTACTGTTACAGCAGCATACTACATGTCAGTATTGGCTACACTGAGGAAGCACATTGCAAGGAAACGTCCAGAACTTGATCAGAATGGGTGGCAACTTCATCACGCGGCCTCACGTCGCAAATTAAGTCCAGGAATTCAACATCACCTGCGTACCGCATCTGCCTTATAACCCCAATCTTGTCCCCTGTGATTTCTTTTTATTCCCATCACTAAAGGCAAACCTCCGGGGCATTCGATTTGAGAGTACTGAAGCAAAGCTGAAGAAAAGTGAGGCGATTCTCAAAGATCTGACAAAGAATGGCATGCACCATGTGTTGGAGGACTGGCTGAGATGCTATAAAAAGTGCATTCAAGTAAGAGGGGACTACTTTGAAAAAGATCATGTCAACATTGAAATGGAGTAATAAATATCTGTGAAAAAAATCAGTTTCAGTCTATATTGATCAGCCTTCGTAAATGCTAGGAGAAAACCAGCTCTGCTGCTTCTTTGTGAAAACCTCATTATATTTCATAGAACTATGTCGCTGTAGTTTTGGAACTCAATTTTGGACCAAGTTATCTTCTAAACCATAAATATTTCTAACACATCTAGTTTACTTAAGTCATAGATATCTATTTCAGACCACGAATTTCAAGAAGTACAACTCAAGTAAATAAAAGATTGCATTTGGTGTATCATTGGTTGAAGCAGGGACACTGGAACCTGGGAGCTGAGGCTCTTTCAGGAGCGGGTGCTGAACTTCCTTGGTTGTTTTTTTCTAGCTACTCCTTTATTATTTCTTATTGCACTGGTACAAACAGAATAAATGTGTTTTGGGAAAGCATTTTTCTGGTTTTGGTCTTGATCAGTCCACTAATATAGCATACTGCATTTAAGGTACATATACGGTAGTTAAATTATATTCGAACCCACTCTACTGCGTGAGACAGCTGGCAGTCGCTGGGGAAATTATGCCAGCAGAGGCGGACTAAAATCCTTACCTTATAATAGATGCGAAATGTTGACCTTCTGCTCTCAAACAGGCAGCATATCTCGTGTAAATATTCTTGCTCACTCTCCGAAGCTCAGCAACAGGAATTATTGTTATGAAACGCCTCATTATGATCATAAAATTGGAGTGTGGTGTGCGATAAGTGCTAGAAGAATAATAGGGCCCATATTCTTTGATGAAACAATAAATGCAGAGCGATATCAGAGGTTAATTCTGAAGCCATTTTGCAATCGCTTGACAGAAGAGAAATCGTATAGTTGGTTCCAGCAAGATTCTGCAACAGCACATACGGCTGCCGAATCATTGCATGCAATAGGAGAGGTGTTTGATGACAGAATAATTAGTGTTGATTTGCGGCCCGCTCATTCTCCTGACCTAAAAAGTTGTGATTTTTATTTCTGGGGTTCTTTAAAAGACATTAAACCAGCCAACAGCATAGCTGAACTTAAGTCTTCCCCTCGAGAGTGGTAATTCAAAATTTAAAACAACCCTATTTTTGAGACTAACAGACACTAGCAGAAAGGGTGCTGCTCCTGAAAAGGGAACCGTTAAGGAGCCTGTAAAATTAGCACTACCTCCTATCTCTCATGCAAAAACCTAAACAGAATCCTACCTTTTAGGATTTTAAGCCCTATCAAGGGCAGGTACCTAGGCTCACCACGTGCCTACCCAACAGAGCGAGCGGTCATGGGCCAGGATTGAACCCATTGCGTAAGAAAACAGTGGTCAACCAAAATTCAATCAATTGCATTGTCCAGACCAATGAAAATTTAAGAAGCAAAAATGCAATCCATAGGTCATCCAGTATCACAAGAAGAGACTTGAGCATTGGATACTTATAATTTGTCATCTCTTCCACTGTTCCTTGAATAGGAAGTTATAAGCAGACACACAGAGGTAAAGTTGGGGGAAAATTTTTTCAATACGAAATTAAAGTCTTATTAAATTAGCCTTTCAAATATCTTGCTTTTAGCCTCCAGCTAGTCAAAGATAAAGGGTAAATTGAATCAACTATGTCATTATATACCTTTTTGGTCGACCACACTACTACATGCTGATTGCATGTGATGTAACTGAGCTGTTATGGCATTTATAATACTTCAGTGACTCATTATGATCTTACTCAAATTAAATTGAGTTTTATTTATGGATGCTCTTTAACTACTGTGGTCCTTAGCGTCCCATTCTATATTGGGCGTGAAAGACCGCAAATTTTGCTTAGAGACCTCTTTATCAGGCTTCAGGTTCTTTTACGTGCCGTAAATCTACGACACGGGACCACCAGCTTTACTTCTCTTCCGAAGGAAGCCATACTAAGGATGTTTACACCCGAAAAAAATCCATCGCCTCTGCCGGGTTTGAACCCGCAGTCTCGGGAACTAGAGGCTAGCATGGTAACCACTACACCACGGAGGATGACTATGATCTTACTCGGCAGAGCATGCAGTCCATTCCTTTTAACATCTTCAAAGCAACAGTCCAACTGGGATCTATTTCCCAGATAAACAATAAATATGTGTATTTAAAGTAAAATAAATTCCGTTCATTGTAATTTCAATAATATAATAAATTGAGTTCATTTCCTCTGCTTCTATATCTGTTGCTTTCATGTTACCTGCAAAAAATCCATAAATACGATGTGAACTCAACATCTGTCGCACTACTTGCAAACACACTCAAGGCCCTGCCATCAATGCTGTCACCTGATCAACATTTAATTATACACAATTCACAAGGTAGGATCTTTTTGTAAAAACTAAAAAATTTTGACATTATAATGTGGTCGACCAAAAACAGTCATATGAAACAAGCAGTGGTGAGTTTAATGCAGTTTGGAAAGCAGATTATATTCAAACTGCTGATAAAGAACAAAGCCTAATACTGTTAATTCCACACTAGAAGTGTGACATTAACATACTATGTTATATCTATCAGAACTCATTTCTCAAAAACTGGAGAGATGAATATGTCCGCTTTTGAAAATAAATGCTGCACATGTAAACCAGATCTGTGTTTTCCAGCTACTATGGAAAATATAATTTTAACTTAAACTTTTAGAAGAAAAAGTGTAGGACATTACTGGAGCTTATTTAAGAATACACAAAGGGCGTCACTTAAAATTTTAGACAGTAGCATATTGCATATTTATTCATAACTAATAATGTATAATAGCATCTCTGCCCATCTCCATGGTGTGGAATTAGCATTCCACCTCACATTCAAGAAGTCCAGAGTTCGAATCTTGGTTAGGGTGAGTTAACCAGATAAGGTTTTTTTCCGGGCTTTTCCCTCATCCTGAAAAGATGAATGTTGATAACTCTAAGATCTACGGACCCCGGGCTCATTTGAGGATCATTTTACTTATTCCATTCATTGCCTAATATGACCTACCATGTCTTATGGCAACTTACATTGAATATGTCTATTTCGGAGACTAAGGGTAAAACTCTTAAGCAATTTTCAACTTCTTAGTTCCTTAATTCATCAAACATAAGCTTGAAAATAAAAACAGCATTGAAATATGGGGAAATTAATGTCAAAGTAAACCAGAGTAAAAAAAAAAAATCTATCTAGGTCATGTGTTCACCAAATACTACTAGAATAGAACCCTTGTAGTGCACATTCTATCCAAACTCTCAGTCACAGTACTTACACACATTTAATAGGTCAACCTTTCTTTACATGCAAAAACTTTTTCTCTCACTTAACGAAACTTTCATACAACGTTCCTTTAGTATTGACAAAATTAATAACTCCAGTGAAAACAAATTTTCCGTTAAGCTATTAAAATTACAAGAGCTTCATGTTTCCTATTTTCTCTTCTCCTAAATTACTATCATTTTTGCCTGAACATGTTTTACTAGAATAATATTTATCACCAAGAAAACAGTTACAACTTTCTATTCCACATTTTACAAATGTAATCAGCCAACAGAACTAGATCCAAAAGTAATTCTCTGACAAAAATAATTACAGTTCCAACTCACTAGCACAGTACACAGAATCCTGTTTTAATTTCCGTTTTATTTTTCTAAGATTTCTTTTCCATTAGTGTTTAAATTGCTTTGAGCAAAAACATAACAAACTTAGTGTGTGATTAAATCCACATATCTTGCTTTCACTTTCCTGAATAGCAACCTTCTCTCCAGGATAACCGTTTTTTATTTTAATATGCACTGTTATGAAATGGCTGCTTGTCAAGAGCTTTTATAGAAAAACAGACAGAAACTTTCATTGGTAGTTAACATATATCCAAACTGTATATAAATCCACTTCAAAATGTTCTCAGAAAAAAGGAGAAGAATATAAAAAATGTGCCAGATATTGCATATGTTTTTTGGGGGGTTATAAAACTTTTGGCAAAAACAAAATAGATCTTGATTGTCTGGTTATGAGGAGCTGCAGGATTACGGCTAAGTGTATGGTCTTTGGTTCAGAATAACAGCATACTGCAAGTTACCTACTGATAATTTTAGTGAACACTTCTGCACTTCTTTAGAGCTTTAACACTTAAACCTAATTCTGCAGAAGACAAATCTGTTAACTATCCAAATGCTACATGCATTAAATTTGGAGACTATTAGTTTCTCTCTCCTGCCATGTAATCAACTTCAACTCTACTACCAAGCTATTTGACTCATAGTATGAAATTCATTCAGCTTACAACTAATCCTTATTGCCTGTTGATGTAGTAGAAAATTGGCCCATAAACTTCCTTGCTCACAAATTCTTGAACAGGCAGATGTTCTGGTCCACGAACGAAAGGGGCAAGCATCGAGGGAGTTCTTAATTGTGCTTGTTGGGGAGGTGATCACTATTGATTGTTATGGAGAGCCGTCGGATGTTGGGCTTGTCGTATTCCTCCATGCTCATGCCTCGGGACAAGCGCCTGGGTCTGCCATCTCCATCTGAACCACCTGAGAAAGTCCTCTGCCTCTCTACGCCAGGAAGAGTGAGTGATGTTAGAAGTCCTTGGCCCTTGCAGAACAGAAGGATGCTGTGGGCTACCTTCTCGGGCTGTAAAAAGGAAAGTAATTTAAATACACTCAAGATTATACAGGATGTTTCAAAAATAGAAAGCATAAATTCAGGTATGCATTCCCCATATGTAGACAATAAAAAATCTGATGTGTTACACTCACATGACTTTCTCTACTCTTGTACAAACTATTATTACAAACACTTATTCTCCATATGCTTCATGTTAATCGAGATATCGAGATGTCAATCTTATTGCTAATTTTCTTGTAGATACAAGGGGAATATGGTAGTATTTAAGCGAGTCAAATCTTTTAAGCGCTGGTTGCTATGTGGCGCATTCCATTCTCTTTGCATGTCCAGGACATAAAAAAAATGAATAACGAATTTGAGAAAAAGTATAAGTATTGGAAAATTTAAGGGAATAACAAGTAATATCTCGAAAATGGTTCACTCAACAAAAAAAATGTATATGACATAAATTGTGTATTTTAACGCGATCTACATTTTTTGTGTAGTAAAATTTTGTCTATCTCTTATGGTTTACCAGTTATGCAAAAGTCGTTCACAATGAAAAATACTTTTGGAGACATTCCCAGAAAATTTGAGATATACATTTCATTTGTCATGAAAAGATCTTAAACATATGATATTTTAATCAAAATCGTTACAGCCATTTTTGAGAAAATTAAAGTTTTCGAAAAATGTTCCATGTAAAGGGTAGTCTGGGGTGGGGAAATTTTCTTGAAAACCTTCATGTCGCATCTCTGGAAGATACTGAACCTAAATACCAAGTTTGGTGTTGATCCAACTGTTCATTTCTGAGTTATGCTGTTCACAGACACACACACACACACGGACATGTTTCCAAAAATGCTTTTTTTGTATACAATACTTCCCCTACTTACTATACGTAGTAGAGAAAGTAAAAAGGTCCATTACAACATGTGTCCAGAAATGCTTGGTTTCTGAATTATGGTCTTCAAAACAGTGATATTCACCAGAATGTTTTTCTTCCTGCAGGTAGTTGCCATGACAGAATATATTAACACGACACTCTGACAGTTCATTCCAAGGCAAAGGGTACATTGAGTGTTGTGTTTGGCATTCGACTGAGCAACGTGTACTCAAATCAAGGGTTGGCAGAAATGCACTTCATGGATGGCAAGGCAGATGGTAATACTGCAATGGCTCATCATTTTTACCAAGAAAGGTAAAGATGTCCAGATTGGAAGACATTTGAATTTAAAATAAAGAGAGTTGAAGGTTGTTACACTACATCACTAAAATGTTCTCACTTGAATGCGTTTCGAGAGACAGTTTGCTTCCATCATCAGCATGTCCTCAACTGATTTTGCCGGTCATTGTCTGGGGAATGTGTGTGGTGTTCTCTGGTGCTGGGCTGATGAACCTCCAAAGGCTGCTGGGTGGCGGCAGTTCGAAATTCATTAGGTGATTCCTGTGTTTGACGATATGTATTTTTTCCCAGATGTCCAATTCATTGCTGTTGTTGATCGGTTTTAAGAGTTTTATGTTTGGAGTGATATCATGGTTTGAAGACCAGAAATGATGTGCTACTGCTGATTTATCTGGCTGCTTTTGGTAAATGCATCTCATATGCTCTTTAAGTCTTATTTCAAGATTTCTTTTGGTTCTTCCTATGTATACCAGGTTACAGTCATTACAAACAATTTGATATATACCAGCTGATTTATCATTGGGGATAGGATCTTTAGTTCTGTTGCATAGTAGTTTCTGTATATTGTGGTTATTCTGTGGAGACAGGGTGATGTTGTATTTCTTGATAAGTGAATTTCCTTTATGCTTGTGGTTTTTGTTGTCTGAGTAAAGTAGTCGTTTGTTGGACTTTATTTTGAATTATGACACATCACTGTTACTAGCTTCTAAATCTTCACAATTAGTCAAGACATTTGAATGTCTCTATCACCATCTGTGCACTCATGAAATCTCCTGGTTTGGGAACAGGATGACCAAGATCTACAATTCCTGATGTAAAGGAGGAGATTCTGGATTCTGTGCACACCACTCCTTCTATCCGTACACGAAGGTTAGCGTTGCAAGTGAATATTCCTCACACAACTGCCTGGTGGCTGTTGTGAGAGCAACAGCTGTATCCTTATCATTTGCAACATGTACAGACCCTGTCACTAGCACATTACTCTGCTCGATTGATGTTCTGCCAATGGTTTGTGCAGCAGTGTGCTACAAACTTGAACTTGCCTGCCTTAATATTATTTACATATGAAGCAGAGTTAACACGAGATGGCATTACAAATCTCCACAATCAGCATGTATGGACATATATCTGAAAACCCACATGCAATTGTTCCATCTGATCACCAAGTATGGTTCACTCTCAACATGTGGGCCGGTATCTTGGTGATCAGTTAATTGGACCTCATGTACTTGTATACAGACTTATGGGGCAGGTGTACACAAACTTCCTGGAAAACACCATACCTCATGCATATGAACAGTCCATGAGCAATCATCAACAAGCTCACTTCCTGCATGATGGCGCTCCAGCACACTTCAGTCGTATCGCTCACTGGTACTTGGATTGAAGGTTTCCTGATCAATGGATAGGTAGAGGTGGTCCAATTGCTTGGCCACCATGCTCACCTGATTTAAACCCTGTCAATTTCTACTTGCGGGGCTATTTGAAAGCGGTGCCTGACATGGAATCCCTTCAGAATTGAATTGTGGCAGGTTGTGGGGAAATACGCAATACTCCTGGAATTTGGGGTCATGTTCGCATGGCCATGAGATGTCAGCGACAGCCCTGTATTCAAGCAGGAGGTGGACACTTTGAACATCTTCTGTAAAGAAAACTAACCTGCAATAAGAAATACATTCTGGTGAATATCACTGTTTTGAAGGCCATAACTCAGAAACCAAGCATGGGCCTTTTTTAATGTCTACATATGGGTAATGCATGCCTGAAATTATGCCTTCTATTTTTGAAACACCTGTATCCTGCTTCTACCATATCTTTTAGATCCTTATAAGCAATTATTATTTTGGTTACTTTGCTTTACTTACTGCTCTTGTAATGTGAATTGTTCTCAAAATGTTAAATCAAAATTGCATAAGGCATAGATAAAATTTTAAACAGTGTTAAGATTCACTATTATATTAATCTTTTCGGTTTTCTTTTAGCCAACATAAAAATGTTTGCATGAAAATGGTTAACACTTGAGGCAGTATTTTATATCACAACACTGTGAATGCCAGAGTGATTGAAGTGTAAATTAACATTATTGTATGACAATGATTTGAGATGTTTGTTAATTATAAGCATTGTTAGGAAATAAGTTTACACGGCCTCACTGAAACTGACAATAGTAGCGGGTAACAATGGAGCGAGGGGGTGAGCTGTTTATCAATTAGAAGAGACAAACAAATGACATCAGAGTAGCGTGCCTTTCTTTAGAAATGGAGGGAATATCTTCCCTAGAACATATGTGTTCGTAATTTTGATTGGATAAAAAAATAGATGCTAATGTTTAGGTATATCGGGGTGAGAGAGTATAAATTCTAGAGCCAAAGACAGGTATCGCGCAGTTCAACAGAATCATTCACGAGTTACACATCGCGCAGTTCTACAGAATCAATCACAAGGCAAATGTCGTGCAGTTTTAAGAACTATCTCTCGCGAGTTACACGTCAAGTAGATCTATGGAAGCATTCACAAAGTATGTGTTACGCAATTCTACAGAATCTCTCGCGTCGTAAAGTTAGTTACAAAATGTGAAATATGTGAATTAATAGTGCGTGACAAATAAGTGATTGTAGTTACATTCGAAAATATAACAGTTTCAGTCAGGCGTGTATCAAGAGTAAATATGTGAAATTAATTAAGTGTGACGGCAATAAAAGTGTAAAAACAAATTCTTTTATCTTTTAGTAACAACTCCTTTCCGTTTACACACCCTGTTCAAGAGATTTGCTCGACTGAGTAATAATAGCTAGCCGGAGGACAAAGAACCCAAAATTCAAAATAGTAAAACAATAACAGGTGCTCAGCAAAAAGATAACACGGACAGTTACCGCGACACACTTTTGACTTTTTACCTACTGTATTTTACTCAAAAATTTTCAGGACATGGCAACCCTAACAGGAGATAATGCAACAAACCCTTAGGTTTCAGTGTTAAGGGCAATTACAACCAGACTCCATCACTACGATAGTCGAGTCAAATCAGAAACGAGACGTTGGTTAAACACCAAATTTGGTATTTAAGTTCAGCATCTTTCAAGGATGCAACATGAAGATTTTTAAAAAGATTGTCTCACTCCAAACTACCCTTTACATGGAAAAGGTTTTGTTATCTTTGGTTTTCTCAGAAATGGCTTAAATGGGTATCATGCATTTTGTGATGTTAGTCATTAGGTGTTAATATTGGTGGAATAGGTTTTTTAATCTCCTCTTAACTGGGTTAGGCAATTATGGAGATGATAAATGCTATAGTGGGTCCATATGTATAATAAAAGCATGTGGATAGAACTTGTTACTTACGGCCTGTAACAGTACATCTCCAGCACGCTCTATCTTGAGTAAAGTGGCCTTCGTCTTGTCCAAATCACGATGCAATTTTTCCACAACATTGGCATATGAACTCAAGACTCCCGTGATCAGAAGTATGTCAGTCTTACATTGCTTCAGTGGTAGATCCTTGCGGCTGTAAATGAAATGAAATATTTTAGTGCATCTTGATTGAATAATTCTGTAGACATGTTAGTTTTACCTACTAATGGACTTCAGCATATATTAAAATCAGCAACAAGTATAATTTTATTGATTCCAGTTCACACAAATATGATGTAGCTCTCTATATAGGAAAGAATCCATAATTTATTAATTTTTTTGAATTCTGCTCTACTTGTATCTCTGTTGAAAATGCTTATAAAAGCGAAAGGAAAGCGAATAAATTACCATAGGAGTGAGTTTAGAATGATGTGGTCTTGTCTATATCTGGTGCTCACCTGCCCGGCCGTTTTAGGTGTTTTACTTATAATCGCATCAGGAACACAACAAACGTAGCCATTTTTCCGATAATTCACACGCAAAGTGGGTACTGCCAACCTAAATAAAAGGAAATGCACTAAATATGTGATGTGCTGTTGTTTCTGCGAACGTGAATCATTCGAGTTTTAGATGCGCAGATCCCTCGGCTACGCCCTGATGTCGCTTCGCAGTTGCGGCCGATTTGAGGCTGAGTATCTTACCGGCTTTGGTGGCATTATTCATATGTTGGCAACATTACGTTAGGGCAAGCATATGACATAGAGTGACATCTGTTGAGGTAGTGTTTTACATAGAGTGACATCTGTTGGAAATATACATCATTGTCATCGCTGTGGAAGATACAAGTAGAGCAGAATGTCGCATTCTTTAACCAGGTAGGTCATATCTAAGTATACATAGGCAATTTATGAAATTTCATACTCTAAACCATGCTCTATCATTATGGGAACAAGTATTTTTATACTTAGCAATGTAAGAATTCAATACATGTGACAAAAAAATTAATTTTTCATAATATTTTGATAAAATGTTCATATTTTATGAAAATGTTCATATTATTTCATATTTTGTAACATTTAAGATATTCTGTTAGCAATGAACTGGGCATTCCATATACAGTGCGATCCAAATAAACCTGAACTACTCTAATGGGCCATAATTTCCCTCTGAAAGGTCATAAAAATGTAAAATTTGTTTTAACGATCTAAATGAGTCTGCTAGAATCAGTACCACTGCCATTTGTTGATTATTTTGTTAATTTTGATGGCAATTATGAGCATTTTTGACAGTCTTTAGTTTGCAGTCATAAACAGAAGCATGCAGTACTCACTTCGAGAGCATGTTTTTATTGTGAAAACATATTAAGACAAATGCACTGATAACAACAGGAATTTTGAAGAGAATTCAATGTGTGCGATGTTACAACAAAGGCAACAATTTTATCGCTAGTAAGGAAGCTGGAGACAACTGGTGTACCCCTCAGTGAGAGTGGAAAACATAGAGCATCATTGAGTGCAGAGTCTGTTGATAATGTTCGAAGATACTTAGTGAACATAGAATTTGCTGGATTTGAGCCAGGAGACAGGCTATTCATATGGCACTGTCAAAGAGCTGCGAAGAAATCAGGATTGCGACCATGCAGAGTGCATGTGGTGCAGCAATTGAAAGAAGTAGATCACGAAAGCAAATGCGTTATTGTCTATGGTTGCAGGGTTTTCTTATTCCAAGTCCAGACATTCTCTCCATAACATGGTTTCATCTGTCAGGCTACATCAACACACAAAACAGCAGATACTGGGCTGATGTAAACCTCCATAACAACCACGAAACACCACTTCATGATGTTGGAGTATGGTGCGCAGTGTCAGCTTCCAGGCATCTTGCCCTATTTTCTTTGATATGTGTAGACACTGCAGTTTATAAGGGCATCTTCAATACATTTGTGGAGCAGCTGGATATATCGAATTGACAGAAGGTTATTTCCAGCAAGATGGAGCAACGTGTCATACATCTATCTCCTCCATGCAACTTGTAACCAGTTTCTTTGATAATCGAATAATCTCAAAGGGTCTGTCGCCCCCCCAGATCACCTGACCTAACCTAGCTGAACTTATTCTTAGGGGGTATCTTAAAAATTAGTAACGAAATAAGCAATATTGGCGAGGATACTCTTTGTAGAATGTCACAGGATATGGTAGAATGAGTGCAGACATGTATGGATGCCGGTGGAGGACACTACCAACATTTGCTCTGAGGAACAATGAACAATGTAATCTCACAATTGTGTAGTATATTCACACGAAGTTGCACACGTGTCCTAATATTGGTTCAAGATTTATGGCCCATTAAAGTGGTTCATGTTTACATGGATCAAGTTCTATATTGTATTCAGGCAGTTTACTGTGAAAAACATTTAGAAAACTTGAGCTACTCTTTCCAGGAACTCTAAGAGCTATTGTGGATCTATTTTGGTGTTAATAACATTTAGCTATGGTTAAAATAAAGAAAAAAAAAGAACAAAATGCTGACAAATTTTAATCTTCATTGGAATGGAATGTTTATCGGAGGGTACTTGGCACCGATCCAGTATATTGTACCTATGCCCCTCAAGGGGGCGTCCCCGGGAGGGAGGGATGAGGTGAAAGGAGACGCCAGAACCAGGAGTGACAGCACAGCAATGACAGAGCCCCTACAATTTCCAGATTGAGATGCCTCAACAGTTAGACAGGAAGACCAGGGACCCTGCCCCACACAGAGGGTCCAATGCCACCCCTCAAGGAGTGGTGCTTATACCCAGCAACCAGCTGAAGGCCAAGGGATGGAGACGGTACCATAGAGAGCATGCTTTTCCCCTGCCACACGCCACACCGAAACACTATCACCAACGCTTCCAGTCCTCAGACATAACTAATGGGGTGAAGGAGAATGAAATCATTAATGGAATGATATGGAGGGACAGGAAATTCAGGGGGTTGTGAGGAACCACTCCAACATTCACCTGATAACCAGGGAAAACTTTGAAAAAACCCATGGATCAGAGTGAACCTTAACAAACAAACTTATTTGATAAAATAGATCAGTTAACTCCCGATATGTTAAATAGTTTCTGAGATGGGTTATGAATTAGCAGTTTTAACGTCAGTGAGATAGGACTTTAATCTCCCCTTAAACACAGAAACACTAGTGTATTAAAGTACATATTATGTAACACTTCACTATTGAATATGCTACTCACTTAAGGAAAGCGTTTACATAAAGCTTCAAGTTTTTGTTGTTGATGGTGCTCCTCAGGCGTTCCTGAAACTCCTGCATCACCTTCTCCTTGTCTGGATTTGTATCATTTACAATTTGCTGCAAATTAAAATTAGTCAAGATTGTAATTTCTTTACAAAAGTAAATATTGATTGTTTGGTACTTGCTTACATAAGTGCCCTATTTATAAAACTTATACAGTGCCTTCATTTTATGCCAAGGCCACAACCGCCTTATATGTGTATTGGCCAAGACAGCAGTGACTACTGCGCAGAGGCGGTGCAGGATGTTTATCAGCTGTGAGCTGTCTCAGTCATTGCTTTGTCTTCGTGTTGTGAAGTGTTTTTGTGTGTACAATACATATGTGAAAACTGAATCATGTCGACAGGTGTGTAGACAATTTCAACAGCAATTTCCTGGCTATCCAGTTCCGGGTATACACACTGTGAGATGTTTGGTCAATAAATTTAGAATGGGATTGCTAAAGACTAAAAAATAAAGTTTACAGGAATAATCCCCACACCATAGAAAAGTTAAGAGCAATATAAAAGCAGAAATTAAAAACAATATGCAAGAACTTATGTGTGTGAATGGTAATATCATTCAGCGATGCCAAGAATGTCTTCGCGTAGATGGGCACCACTTTCAATAGCACTTATAACAAGGTTAGTACTTATTACATATATGTTACAAACACTCGTGAATAAGGAACATGGGAGTTAAGGAATGGAAAACCCTGCAGTGTAGTAGACTGTCTGCGGAGCATGCATTCATGTGATCTGCGGCCTTGGCATAAGACGAAGGCACTGTATTATCTTATTCTAGTTACACTTTCCTTTTGCTTTCATAAGCACCAAAACATAGTACATCATTTTTCATCCATAACAGTCTTGAAGAAGGTGACTAAGAACATCTCGTGTTTCAAGTACATCAATGCACAGGGTGTAGCTGAAATAAGATTTCTCCTTTCAACTGATACAACAAGGCACTATTCACGACAGATATTTTTGTCTATCTTCAAGTATAGCATTACATGCATAAATCATATTGAATAGTAGACTTATACAACTATGTCATTTTACTGTCAGCAATGTCACTGGCTTCACTCTGTTTTACCTCCTGCTTATAACATCACATGCCTCACAGTCCAGTATGAGTGGGTGTGTACTTCTTGTTTCACAACATCATTGTCATTGAAATGTTTTCCACTAAGGAATTTCTTCAAATGAAGCAGCAGATGAAAATAGCTTGGTGCCAAATCCGGACTGTTGTGAAATAAGAAGTGCAGACTTGGCTTTCATCACAGGTGGCATCATTCTTTGACGAAGGCGTCCAAAAACTGGTTTCCCGTTACGACAAGTGCATGAATAACGGCAGTGACTATGTGGAGAAGTAGTGTAAGGTAATGAAAGATAATAAAGTATTTGGAAAATGATGTTCGGTTATTTTTTAAAAAAAATATCGGTACTTCCTTTAAAAACACGCCTTGCATTTCTAATGAAAATAATTTTTTCAGTTTATTTTGGAATAATATTCATTGTCATGGCAGGTGCATAAGTTACTAAATTAAATACAAAAAGGAAATGGATTGTGCAAAATAAAAGGGTGATATAATAGTATACTGTAACACAATGCAATAAGTGCATCTTTGCACAATGAAGAAGTAGTTTGAAAATACACGATGAATTTAAGTATTTTCACTTCTGAGTTTTTGCAAAGTACTTAACACATGGTATTGCATACCACTTTTTCAACGATAATGAATAATAAAAATATTTATGTGAAAATAAAACTAACTTGTGTCAGCTCTTGAAAAACAGTATCAAGGTCAAGTATATTAAGCCTCTGTGAACTGGTGACTGATTATACTCGCTGTCAAAGAAGAAAGGGATTGACATTCGGCAGAGAGAGAGAGAGAGTGCATTAGAATTGTGTACGAAGGCGACTGGGTTACATCTGCATTGTAGGGAAGGTATTATTTATAGTTGTATATGAAGACAATTACAAAATAATGAATCTGCATGTAAAGGATAATATATCAGTGTAAAGATAAGTGTTAACAAGAGAGATATACTTGTGATATATCGATACTTACTCTAATGGGGAAATGCCGCTGATTCTCTCACAGAGCATATTATTTCTCGTGCCTTTCTTTTAAATGGGATACTTTTACTAAATACATTTTATTTGGTTACCGAGTACGCTCAGTGTTTCGTTTGGCTTGCTGTCTTTGTCACTATTTTTGGATATTGCTAAATATCCATTAAAAGTGTTAACACATACACGCACAGATACATGACTCGAACACACGTAAACACAAAGCAAATAACCGTACAAATAGGATGAAACAAAATAATTTGTCAATACACAAGCAATCTCTAAACCGGTGCAAACACAATGCAAGCTGTGGCTAAAGGAAAGCACTGTTTATAACGGCAGCGACAGCAGAAGATAAGAGTGCAGTTCATGTTACTGCAATGGTCGCTCACCAGGCATGTCATGCTAATCACGTGTTACAATATTGGCAACAAAGTTTTTACTATGGAAACGTCTTAGTTCTAATTGGTCCTTCTAATTGTCGCTATGACGTTCCATCTCTTCCATTCATTTAAAGCTTTCCGCCATGTAGTTAGTAACTGTCAATCACCTTCTTGATTGGTGCCAACTATAATCAACAACTGAAGGTGACATGGCTGCTTGTGCCGAAATAGTTATTATTTAAATGCTGCATGAATTAAATTGCACATAAATGCTAACAAATAATGAGAAGTAAAGACGGCAAGATTTAAATGATAAAATTCAGCTATCAAATATGATTATATTGCATATCTGCAGCAATAAATATACATATCAATATTTGAAGGATTAAATGCATTTTATTAATGTCTGCGGAAAAATGCAGGAATTTAAACTTCCCACACAAGGTAGCAGGAGCGGGAAGTAAATAAAAGGATACTATTGTCAATAAAATTTATTTACACAAAACTGCTGTAAATAACATGATATTTTTGTTTAAGAGTAAATTCACATGTCCCCGCCCACTCTGTATAAGGATGAAAAGAACATAAAAATCCTTGATGCATATTTGTCCTTGGATACGCGGTGTTCATGGTGATCTTTAACCCTACGCATGTCTTATAAATGCTCTTGGTGCTGTAGATAACTACGTCAGTTTAGAAAATAAATGTAGTAAATGTAATACATACTGTGAAGCAACACAATACTCTATAATGCACTTGAAAAAAAAAGAAAAACTTATCCAGGTAATTCACCCTAACTAGGATTTGAACTGAGGACCCCTTAAATGTGGGGAAAGCACACTATGCATGCACCACAGAGATGGGCAGCAGTTTTATTATTTAGGGCTTTCATGAGCAAAATAAAACATGTGCAGAACTACTGCTTATGAACAAAGTATGTTAGGTAACGTAATTTATTCATACTAAGTAAAATGCATGAGACATGGCTTCAATACAGCCCTAGCTTTCCCTCAAGCAACAATTATCTATAATCACAAAGTATTCACAATATATTGTTTGTTCAGAGTCTTTTGAGACAGTGATAGAAACCTGTTAGTTGCGACAAGGTTGACTTCATCTGGCGGGACTTTGTACTAGCTACTGTGTGGCCTTGTACATTCCTTATCTCCCCTTTACACACCGAGTGGGAGCTCAGGTGGTTACGTCTGTGGCCTGCATTTGGCAAATCATGGGTTTGATTCCTGTGGTTGACCTTCCTGACCCATGGGTTTATTCAGGGGTTTTCCCAGATCACCAGGCGAATGCTGGGAAGGATTCTTACATCCCCTGAATTTCCTGTCCCTCCATTTCATCTCCATTCTCATTTCATCTTTCATCCGTTGGTCTCTTTCAAGGATGGAAGTGTCAATGAGGGTGTTTCGGTGCAGCAAGGCAGGGGAAAAGGATGCTCTTTGTGACTCCCTCTGTCCCTCGGCTGGCTGCCAGAGTATCTGAACCCCCTTGAGGGGCGTTGGACCCCTCTGTGTGGGATGCGGTCCCTGGTCTGCCGGGAAGTCTCTATCTGGAAATTTAGGGACCCTGTCATTCCTGGTTGCGGCAGCCTGGCATCTCCTCTCACCTCATCCTGCCTCCTGGGGACGTTTCCTTGTGGGGCATAGGTACAATATCCCCAATGTGGATCAGTGCCAATTCCCCTCTGTAGCCAATCCAAACTCATCCAATCCCCTTTCCACTGTCTCAAAAGACTCTGAACAAACAATACAGCAAAGTAATCATTGAAAATTAAATCAGCTCCTTTTTCATGTCAGTTCCTGTCTGTAGATAGCATGTTAATTCATTTAAATTTGACACAAATAAAACATTCCTTTCATAAGCTTATTATGCCTCTAAGGACATTAAAAAGTTATATAAACCAAATTAGAACCTAAATTTATTTATAATCTTTCCTTACTGCCCATAGCTCTTTTTACTTTCTCTACTATGTATAGTAAGTAGGGGAAGTATTGTATTCCACCCAAAAATTCGATATCGAGATTTCACCGGAAATACATGTTTTGAGACTCTCTGAATCCAAAAAAAGCATTTTTGGAAACATGTCCATGTGTGTGTGTCTGTGAACAGCATAACTCAGAAACGAACAGTCGGATAAACACCAAACTTGGTATTTAGGTTCAGTATCTTCCAGAGATGCGACACGAAGATTTTCAAGAAAATCCCCCCACCCCAGACTACCCTTTACATGGAACATTTTTCGAAAATTTTAATTTTCTCAAAAATGGCTAACGATTTTGATTAAAATATCATATGTTTAAGATATTGTCATGAGAAATGAAATGTATATCTCGAATTTTCTGGGAATGTCTCCAAAAGTATTCTTCATTGAGAACGACTTTTGCATAACTGGTAAACCATAAGAGAAGACAAAATTTTACTACACAAAAAATGTAGATTGCGTTAAAATACACAATTTATGTCATATATATTTTTTTTGTTGAGTGAACCATTTTCGAGATATTGCTTGTTATTACCTTAAATTTTCCAATACTTATACTTTTTCTCAAATCCGTTATTCATTTTTTTTTTATGTCCTGGACATGCAAAGAGAATGGAATGCTCCACATAGCAACCAGCACTTAAAATATTTGACTATCACTTAAAACCTACCATATTCCCCTTGCATCTACAAGAAAATTAGCAATAAGATTGACATCTTGATATCTCGATTAACATGAAGCATATGGAGAATAAGCATTTGTAAAAATAGTTTGTACAAGAGTAGAGAAAGTCATGTGAGTGTAACACATCAGATTTTTTTTTTTTACTTTATACAGATACTCCCCAAGGATCCTGATTGTGTTCAAACATTAAAGATTTTCTTCACTACAGTTTCTCTATTTAATCTCAGCCACTTCAAACGAATTGCCTGCTGTCACCATTCATTTGTTACTGAGTAATCAAATAAAATATGTGCTGGATTTTCGGAATTCCTGCATATAGGAGAGATTCCACTTTCAAATCTGCTTCTAAAACTCTTAAGATTTCAAATTCCTAATCTAAACCATACCATTCCCTCTCGCTCCTGCTTACTGCAATTACTGACATATGATTCTTTTTTAGCTACCTTCTTTATCACCTGATAGAATGTTAGGGGGTTCTTCTCCCTTATTACAGAGAATAATATCTGTCTATGTCCTTAAATCTAGCTCAGAGCTGCCTCCAAAACCCTTACCTCTTCTTAGCCATACACTACCTATTCCTTCCTTGGTTATTGCTTTCTAGACTGTGTACCACATGCCAAAGTTTAGAGTTCAAGAGTTTTAGGTGCCGTTCATATAACTTCAATTCAGCATCATGCAAGGTTTTGTAGTGTTTAGTTTCTCTACCACGTACATAATAGGTAGAGAAAGTATTGCATTCCACCAAAAAATGCTGTATATCAAGATTTCACCAGATGTACATGTTTTGAGGTACCTTTAATCCAAAACAAAAAGCATTTTTAGAAACTGATGTGTGTGTGTGTCTGTGAACAGCATAACTCAAAAACAAAGAGTCGGATAAATACCAAACTTGTTATTTAGATTCAGTACCTTCCAAAGATGCAAAACAAAGATTTTAAAGAAAACCCCCAACCCAAACTACCTTTACATGGAACATTTTTACTTTCTCTACTACGTATAGTAAGTAGGGGAAGTATTGTATTCCACCCAAAAATTCGATACCAAGATTTCATTGGAAATACATGTTTTGAGACCCCCTGAATACAAAAAAAGCATTTTTGGAAACATGTCCGTGTGTGTGTCTGTGTGTCTGTCTGTGAACAGCATAACTCAGAAACGAACAGTCGGATAAACACCAAACTTGGTATTTAGGTTCAGTATCTTCCAGAGATGCAATACGAAGGTTTTCAAGAAACTCCCCCCACTCCAGATTACCCTTTACATGGAACATTTTTCGAACATTTTAATTTTCTCAAAAATGGCTCCGATTTTGATTAAAATATCATTTGTTTAAGATATTTTTATGACAAATAAAATGTATATCTTGAATTTCCTGGAAATGTCTCCAAAAGTATTCTTCATTGTGAACGACTTTTGCATAACTGGTAAACCATAAGAGATAGACAAAATTTTACTACACAAAAAATGTAGATCGCGTTAAAATACACAATTTATGTCATATACATTTTTTTTGTTGAGTAAACCATTTCGAGATATTACTTGTTATTCCCTTAAAGTTTTCAATACTTATTTTCTCAAATGGGAATTCGTTATTCATTTTTTTGTCTTGGGTATGCAAAGAGTATTAATCTATGGCAAAGGGAATGGTGCTGCACCTAGCAACCAGCTATTAAGAGATATGTATGTGCTTAAAGGCTACTGTATTTGTATATTGCCCTTGTAAATATATATTACCCTTACATCTACAAGAAAATTAGCAATAAGATAGACTCTGCAAATGTTTATCTTGATTAACATGAAGTAGATAGAGAATAAGCGTTTGTATAAATAGTTTGTACAAGAGTAGAGAAAGTCATGTGAGTGTAACACATCAGATTTTTTCAAAATTTTTCAATTTATAAAAAGTGGCTCCAACGATGTTCATTAAAATGCCATATATTAAAGATATTTACATGGCAAATAAAATGTATATCTTGAACTTTCTGGGAATAGCTTCTGAAGTCCTTTTCATTCAGAAGGAATTGTGTATAATCTTGTATAACTGGTAAACGTTAAGTGATAGATAAAAACGCACTACACAAGAAATGTAGATCTCTTTAAAACACAAAATTTATTTCAAATAAGCTTTTTTGTGGCATAAGCCATTTCTGAGATATCCGTTATTAATGCTTCAAATTGTTCATTTCTTGGTCATTCTTTAAAGTCCTTTCAACGTTCAATTGTTTCTCGCGATTGCATGGAAACAGTATGGAATTTTAAGGCCAACATTTAGCATCCAGTTCTTAAACATTTGAGTATTATTGTTCTCTTTATATCTATAATGAAATGTGTAATGTAGCTATTTCTGCAAAGGTTTATTTGGATTAAAATGTAGTAAATATAAAAATAAGCTTTAGTAAGAATAGTTTGAATATTCAGTAAATGATAGTGGGTAGAGAACAGTCATGTGAATGTATCACATCAGATTTTTTTTTAATAGGTGATGCCTATATCTATAGTTTACAACATGTATTTAAACTGCATATCCCTCTATATTTCGCTTTTTATTTGTATACTTTGCATATAGCTACGCTCCAGTCTTCTGGTTTAAGCCCAAATTTCCAACATGTATTACATAAAACTTAAATATTCAAGGGAATATTTTATTAACTCATTACTAATAGTGTCAGTTCCAGAAGATGTTTCATTCCTTAATAAGTTTACTGCTTCATTACCTCATCATAGGTGATTGAGTCTACATTTTCATAAATGAACTTATTAGAATAATTAGTAAGTTTTCAGAAAACAGAATTTATCTGTAGTAGAATCTATGCATCCTGACTGACTTGAAAGTTAAGTTCATTGTTATGAATTGAAAGTTAAAGGGGACATCATTATTTTTAAGTTTCAAAGAAAACTCTGATATCATATACAAAGAACAAATATGGAACCTTGGACTGTTTCTGATCATCAAAAGCAAGGAAATACCAACCTCTGAGATATGGGGGTGGTATGTCTCCCTCACATTTAAGAGGTCTTGAGTTCATATCTCGGTTGGGTTGAGTTACCTGGATAAGTTTTTACGTTCTCTACTACGTATAGTAAGTAGGGGAAGTATTGCATTCCACCCAAAAATTCGATACCGAGATTTCACCGGAAATACATGTTTTGAGAATCACTGAATCCAAAAAAAGCATTTTTGGAAACATGTCCGTGTGTGTGTCTGTCTGTGTGTCTGTGTGTCTGTGAACAGCATAACTCAAAAACGAACAGTCGGATAAACACCAAACTTGGTATTTAGGTTCAGTATCTTCCAGAGATGCGACACGAAGGTTTTCAAGAAAATCCCCCCACCCCAGACTACCCTTTACATGGAACATTTTTCGAAAATTTTAATTTTCTCAAAAATGGCTCTAACGATTTTGATGAAAATATCATATGTTTAAGATAATGTCATGAGAAATGAAATGTATATCTCGAATTTTCTGGGAATGTCTCCAAAAGTATTCTTCATTGTGAACGACTTTTGCATAACTGGTAAACCATAAGAGATAGACAAAATTTTACTACACAAAAAATGTAGATCGCGTTAAAATACACAACTTATGTCATATACGTTTCTTTTGTTGAGTGAACCGTTTTCGAGATATTGCTTGTTATTTCCTTAAATTTTCCAATACTTATACTTTTTCTCAAATTCGTTATTCATTTTTTTATGTCCTGAACATGCAAAGAGAATGGAATTCGCCACATAGCAACCAGCGTTAAAATATTTGACTATCGCTTAAAAGCTACCATATTCCCCTTGCATCTACAAGAAAATTACCAATAAGATTGACATCTCGATATCTCGATTAACATGAAGCATATGGAGAATAGGCGTTTGTAAAATTAGATTTACAAGAGTAGAGAAAGTTATGTGAGTGTAACACATCAGATTTTTTTTCTAGAGCTTTCCCTTATCCTAAGCAAACAAATGTCAGACAACTCTAAACACTATGGATCCTAGGCTCATTTGTGCATCATTTCATGCATTTTATTCACTATTTTATATGACCTATCAAGTAAACTGCATTGAGGCATCTCACAACCCCTCTTGAACATCATTGCCCACATGTATCCACTCCCATAGGTATGAGGAGCCACTATGCCGAGTCCAACCCAAACTGAACAACTCCCCTATGGGAGGGACTCAGATGTCTGGCCCAACGTACATCTAGTGACATCAGAACTACCATGGGTGCTAAAGATATGCAGTGCCCGCATCTCGGCAGCTGAAGGGGTCAGAATCCCTCACCTACAATAAGATAGACAGTTTATAAAACAGAAGTATTACATGAGAATACATCGTGATCCATAAGAACTTGGAATGCTCTTGGTAGAAAAACTGACTATAGGATACAAGTGGTGAGTCCCATACAATGATACCTGTCCGAAAGAACCTGGGATATTATTAGTAGAGAAGCTGACATTCGAATGCAAATGGTAGATGTCATACAGTAGTATTAGCATGCTTTTATATACAAGAAATGGTAATAACTTACTGAATAAAGTACTTCAATCACAACAATATGTCACAGAGAAAATATAATTTGTGCAGTAATATACTTGAAGGCATACCAAACAACATAAATACGACAACATTAAATTTAAATTACTGTTTGTACACCATATGCCTCCAAGTGGCAGACTTGCCAGTTCTCTTGAATTCTTAAAGCTGCATTAAAGTCTTTCAATGCAGCTTCTCAGGCATTATTTATTATATTACGATAACAGTGGCTCTTACAAGATACCTGGAATTCAGAAGTGGCAAGTCTTAACTATAGCAGGTTTCACATAGATATGAATGTAATTAGGTAGATTACCTCGTCAATTATCTGAAGCACAAGTGGAGAGAAAAGAATCCATCAAAGAAGGCATTACAACATTAGAACAACATTAATAATGGGAGGTTACACATGCTACTATTATGAGAAAAATGTTAATTTGGAACCAAGATTAGTAATATGTAATACACAAGAACCTCGTTTATTCGGCCCTCATCAATCCAGATTTCCAGATTATCCGGCTTGATGTTTGTTTACTTTTTCCACCACAAAAACATGTGCATCCTTTGATAAATACATACAGGGCTTTCATTTCAAAACTTTCCAGTCTAAATAAAAATTTATTTAAATTTAATTTAATTTAAACAAAAAACACATCAACTTGGATATTGAGGGGGAGCTTAAAACTCTTTTAGGTTTCACCCCCTTACCCCCAGCCACTCCCATTTTGTTTTTTCAAATGGCACCTCTATATTTTTATACAGAGAGAGCCAAAAAACTACGAACTGGCTGCAAGTGTTTTTCCTGTCTGCGTCCTCGGCGCTCGTTGCCATCTGCCGCTACCATAGAAAGGCGCGGATGAAACCATACAACATTCTTAAAACTACTTTTAAAGGCTTTACTTACCAACTTTATGAAAGGAGATGCTGAAACTGGCCACTGTCGTTGTCCATACAATTTTGGCAGCAATTTTATTCAAGTCAACAGTTGAAGCCTGTGCATACGTCAATACAATTTTGTCCCCCTGTTTTTAGAGAATTAACAGACAGAGAGTATGATTTTTCCTTTTTTCAACAAGACCCTGGAACAGCTGATAAGGTTAATATTTCAATGAGAACAATTGAAAGTGCATTTGAGGACAAAATTATTAGTAAAGATTTGTGGCTCCTTTGGTCCCCCGAACTAACCCCCTGCGATTTATATCTCTGGTGTAACATAAAATTAAAGTGTACAAGACAAACCCACACACCCTGGAAGAATTAAAACAAAATATCTGCCAGAAAATTTCTCAACGTGAACTACGTGAGTGATGGATGGTTTCCCTAAAGAGGTGCCAAAAACGTATGGACGGCGGTGGCCAGTTTTAGCATCTTCTTTCATAAAGTTAGTAACTACAGCCTTTAAAATCAGTTTTAAAAATGTATGGTTTCACTTGCGCCTTTCTATGATAGCGGCAGACGGCAACGAGCACCAAGGACGCGGACAGGAAAAACACCACGTAGCCGGTTCGTAGTTTTTGGCTCTCCCTGTACTTAAATATGAAAGAGTATTCAATTGTTTATTCATCTCGTTCATTTGTTTTACATCTTTTGTTTTAAACCATTGCCTAGCAACCTGAATTGTTGTGGAAGACCATTTTGAACATTTCTTGGGTATAATGTTTGTAAAATGGTGTATTCCATTCATGAGAGAACAGAAATCATATTTATTTATAGAGCTGAAAACTTTGTACCCGCAAAACTCCTACTGCTTTTAACGAGAGGCATCCTGAAAAAAACGTAAGTCATACATCTAGTATGTAAATTTGAAGAAACTGGTTCTGTGTGCAATAAAGTAAATAAACAACCTAGAAAACTTGATGAGATTTCGGAGACTGTAATATTGGGTCATTTCAATATTGAATACACCACATCCATTCCAAAAGTATCTGCTGTAACAAACATTTTGATTGGTTCCATACATAAAGTGCTAAAAATGAACTAATTTTATCCCTAAAAAAATACAAATTCATAGCTCAGTGAAGATGATTTCCATTGAAAAGTAGAATTTTTTGAACAGATGTCTCAGAGAATCGAAGATGATCCAAATTTGACACAAAATATATGTTTTAGTGATGAAGTGACCTTTTTCTTAAATGGGTTTGTCAACAAACACAATTGTAGGTACTGGGACAATGAAAATCCTCATGTGTTTCATTAAGATCAATGTGTGAGCTGGAATTATGAGGATGATACTGTTGGGCCAATTTTCATTGAAGAAAACTTGACTGGAGAATTGTATCTGAACGTACTAGAAAATATAATTCATCCACTTATCACAGTGTTGCTAGAAAACCAAGTCAGTAAAGGAAACATGGTGCTGGACGAACAAAATTTGCATTTTCAACAGGACGGTGGCTGGCGGTGAGGTGGTGAAACCTAAAATGCAATTAAGACTAGTTTTAAGCTTCCCCCTCAACATCTAAGTTGACATGTTTTTTGTTTAAATTAAATTAAATTTAAATAAATTGTTATTTTGACTGGGAAGTTTTGAAATGAAAGCCCTGTATGAACGTATACAGTTGTAATGTTTGACACTGCAGGTAGCATATAGATTACTGTTGTTTGCACGCTTCAAGCTAACAATAAGCACCATTACCATGGTCAGTGTCTCAGAACAACAAACTTAAATGTGCGAGATTATGTTTAATTCGTCTTCATGACAGTCCTGATAGTGATCATAGACTTCACATCTGGATAGCTTTCAATTCTTGTCTCTTCTGCATTTGCAATGTGATCCAAATTTCAGTATTCGAAGTTCATATCCATTTAATATTTTGTTTCCAGATTATCTACATTTTTGTTAATCTGTATTACCTGTGGTCCACCTAGTCCAGATAAACGAGGTTCTTGTTAAATTATTACAAGAAAAATTATTTGCATGGCTGCCAAGGAATAACAGGAAAGTGTTGCTTTAATTTAAAAGTTGGAATGAGGAACTAATACATGTCATTAAAAGTTCTAGCATTTATTGCACCACTAATTGAAAAATTAATCTTGTTTCCAGCATAACCAAACATCTAAGATTTCATATGTACACTAAATAATGGGTTGCAAACAACACTACAACTCTCACAATTATGGTTTTTACACCAATTTAAAATGCAGTGTCAATTTTCATAACACATACACAGTTATATAGTTTAGAATAACTTATTACTTTTGGTTAAATGCAGGAAAACTTAGTTATTAATACAAAAGGGCACAGATTTAACAAAAACAAATACATGTCTGTACAAATGTGCAAATGTAACAACTGAAGTTGATCAAAAAGAGATTTGTGTAATATGCTGTCTGTTATATGCCATATGAATAAAAATCTGTTATGCCTTAGATGAAAGAGAAATAAATAATTACATCTGCTACCTAGTACTTATACTAAATGCTTCATCTTGCAGTTTGATCTTGTAACAAAATAGAGTGAATTATAAAAGTGAAGAAAATAAACACATAAATATAATTTACAGATTAAAATTGAATATGTGTGGTGAGAGAGAGAGAGTGAGAATGAAATTTATTTGTCATTAATCACATACAACATCTGGTTACGTTTATACAATATAAACTTTCCTTTTGTTTTTCGTTAAACACCTTCAACTAATTTCTATCCTTAAGAGTTGTTTCTTTGTTGCTTTGGACCTTATATACACTAACACCGTGGTTATTGGTGTATAAGAATCCTGTTTAACTAATGAAAATTAACTACTCCCTCCTTATTTTGATTTATTCCTCCTTTCATTAACTGTCAGTTCTATATCATTTCTCATGTCCTTTCTTACTGTCTCTAATCCTATACCCTTTATTTCCTTTGTTCTAAGTTCCTGTCCCTTCTAATAAACACTCGTACTCCCCCTGGTACCCTGCCTTTCATTTTCTTTTTCACTCCATGTTTTCCAAAATACACTCTTCCCAGTGATGTTCAATAGCTTTGATATCCTGTTTATAGTGAGAACCGTCGAGTTCTGCAAAATAGCCATCAACTGCAGACTCCACCTCTTCATTGTTGGCAAATCTTTTACCACCAAGCCATTTCTTCAACTTTGGAAACAGAAAATACTCAGAGGGGGCTAAGTCTGGCGAATACGGTCCATAAGGAAGCAATTCGAAATTTAACCCATTGATTTTGGCCATGGAGATAATGGATGTGTGAACTGGTGCACTTTCTTGATGAAACAGAACTCTCTTTTTCGCTAAATGCGGCTGTTTTTACATGAGTTCATCATTCAAATGCTGCAATAAGTTTGCATAATACTCGCCATTGATTGCTTTTCCGTTTTGAAGATAATCAATGAAAATTATCCTACGCGCATCCCAAAAAACTGACGCCATGACCTTGCCTGCAAGTGGAACTGTTTTCACCTTCTTTGGAACTGATTGTCCCCTTTCAGTTCACCGTTTTGACTGTTCCTTCATCTCGGGTGTGAAGTGATGGATCCACGTTTTATCCACGGTTATGAATCACGCAGAAACTCGGTTTTATTACAGCGAAACATTGCCAAACGCTCGACTGAAACATCCTCACGACACTGCCTTTGTTAAATGCGGCACCCATCTTGCACATAGCTTTCTCATGTCTAAATTTTCAGTTAGTATGCAATGTACAGCGCTTTTTGAAATGCCTATGCACACTTTCAATCGACGGTCATCCAATACCATTTTGTGGATTTTCTTCAGTTTCTGGCGTGGTCACCTCATTTGGATGACCACTGCGATGTTCTTCTTGGCAGCTTGTACGGCCTCGCTTAAACTCATCCACCCAATATTTTACTGTTGTAAATGAAGGAGCAGGCTCCCCCAGAGTAGAATCTAGCTCACCTTTAATATTAGTTGGACTAAGACCTTTAAAGTGAAATATTGTATAACTTAATGTTGGCTAGTTTTATCCATGTTTACAAATTTGCGAGAGAGTTCACTATTGATGGCTGCCAAACAATTACTAAACAAAGTAGCATCGTCAAACTTCAAACTTAAGCTTTATAAGGGTGGTACTTTCTACCATAGTCATTTGTTTGAAACAACAACTGCTATATATACCCCTTTCCCTAGCTTCATGCTTGTGAAAGTCGTTTTTCAGTTCCTATTTTTGTTTCAGAGATATTTGAGTGGTAGTTTTGGGTGTCTCATAGTGTATTTAGAATGAACAGAGATCCTTTAACCTGTTAGTATGTGAAGTCACTTAGATTTGCTGCACTGTCAATTTAAATATATTACTCATGTTAGGCATCTAAGAATGAAGGGTTTAGAAATGGGTAGAGTTGATTAGAAAGAAGAGAAAAACTTGAAAGAAAACAAAAATGGGAGAAAGTTATGCAATATGACCATGAAAAATATCATTTTGAAGAAGGAGGCAAGATTTTTTTTTTCTTTGTTACTTAAACTGTACTTAGTAGCAAACATGTTGAATTTTCATAAAGCATATGCAAATAAGAGACAGCATCTAATTAAAATGCAAAAATGTGTTTTCACAAAATTATGTTGGTAACAAAATCATGCATTTCTTTTATATAATGTTCAGAATGGGATGTACCAATTAAAACACTGAGTGACACTGGGTCAAAGATGTGTTTCTAAGAGAGAAAACAAAATACATGATGCACATATTCAGGCATATTTTGGGAGTATAGTGAAACCTTTCTTACAGGACATTAAAGCTGGAAATTAAATGTGGGAGAAATGGAAAAAGGTCTACAACATTCCAATGTTCAAACTCCTCCTCTGCCCCAAAAACAAAGAAAGAAAAAGGAACCAGAGCCATTGAGATTCAGGAACAGAAGGAAGTGGAGAAACTATGGCACCTTTCAAATGAGAAGAGTTTTGCTCTCCAGTGAGTTAGACACTGTTACTAGCTACGAACTGCCACATCATTATCCCTAATCTTTTCATATTTCTCTCTTACTCGCATACTGTCTAGCACAAGGTAATGTAATATAAGTATCTCGTGAGACACACTTGCTTTGCCTACACCACATGCTTTAGTAGTAATTTGCTGAGCATTTTTCCCTTCTCCATCATGTACATAGTAGATAGAGTAGGTACTAAATTCTACCCAAAAATTCAATACCGTGATTTCACTGAAAACACAGAGTTTGAGGCACCTTGAATCCAAAAAAGGTATTTTTAGAAAAAGGTTCCACGTGTGTGTGTGTGTGTCAGATAAATACCATACTTGATAGTTAGGTTCAGTACCTTCCAAAGATGCAACACAAAGATTTCCAAGAAAATCCCCCCACTCCAAACTATCCTTTACATGGAACATTTTTGGAAATGTTTGATTTTCTAAAGAATGGTTCTAACAATTTTGATTAAAATACCATATATTAAAGAAATTTACATGACAAATAAAATGTATATCCCAAATTTTATGAGAACAGTCTGTGCAGCCCTCTTTATTCAGAAGGAAATTTATGTAATCTTGTATAACTAGTATGTGTTAAGTGACAGACAAAAATGCACTATACAAAAAATGTAGATCTCTTTAAAACACACAATTTATTTCAAATAATTTTTGTGGCATTAGCCATTTCGAAAATATCCATTGTTAATGGTTCGAATTGTTCAATACTTGATCTTTCTTTTAAGTTCTGTCGATTTTCCATTGCTTCTCGTGATATCAGAAAAAGTATGGAATTTTAAGGCCAGCATGAAGCATCCAGTTCTTAAATATTTGACTATTGCTATTCCCTTTGTATCTAAAATGAAGTGTGTAATGTAGCTGTTTCCCAAAAGGTTTATCTTGATTAAAATGAAGTAGACAGGAAAATAAACTTTGTAACTTTGTATTCAATTTGTATACCAACTAATAAATGATAGAGGGTAGAGAAAGTCATGCGAATGTAACACATAAGATTTTTTTAAAATCAAGTTGATTTCTCTCTTCCTCGTTGTTGCATCTTTTAAAAAATGTGTATCCTTAAAATAATACTTTGAGCCTGTCTTCGTAATAACTATACCTCTTTGCCTCACCACTTAAGGCTATTGCACAAATTTGTGCCTGTTTTAATACTACTTAAAACAACAACTGATTACTGATATGGTGGTTTAAACTCTGAAGGGTACACATACGGCCCGCTTATGTATCACAAACATGTCACAGCCTGATGTTCTCCAGATGCAGCATTCTGCCTACCAGGCTAAGTGAGCTATTGGCTCACGTTTTGTACAATAGAGAGAGGAAACAAACAAATTCGAGGTGCCTATTCAATATAATTCCTCATCCTGGCAATAGTTTGCATTACAGTGCTTGTAATTACAAATATACAGTATGTTCGTTTCCCCCTGCAGCTGGGCGATTGCATGGAAGCGTGGAGAAGCAGTAATATAGCCTAAATATATGCTGCCTCACCGTGGTGGTTTCCGTAAAATAGTCAGTTTACGCTTGTCTGTGCAGTGTAGAAGATGCAGTCAGTTTTCGTTTATCTCTACAGTATAAAATGTAGTGCAGTGTACAAGACGTGTCAGAGGCAATCAAGAAATACATACTTGAACAAAGACAAAATTTTCATGTATGACACTTATGTAAAAACCGAGTTATGCAGAGCGATGTGTAGGCAATTTCAAGACAAATTCCCTACTGTTCCAGTTCCAAATAGAGAAACTGTCAGGGATCTTGTTAATAAATTAAGAAAAACGGGATCCCTAAACGCTAAATGTGCTCAGCCAAAGAGAAGGGTCCTAACTGAAGAAAAACTCATTGAAATTAATGCATCATTCACTCGCTCCCCAACCAAGAAGAGAATTTTTTAATTTTGAAAATTACTGAAGAAGAACTTCAGCGGGTGAATAGAAATTTTATCAAAAGATGTCAAGAATGCATCAGTGCAGATGGACACCACTTTCAACGTCTCCTGTGACAAGGTTAGTACTAAAGTGATAACAATAAATAAACAATATGAGTAGGATTAGCTTGAGGATTGCTACACGATGCTATATAATGCTCTGCGCTTACAGGTGATCGCCCACCGCAAAAATTGAGTATGGACGCTCTTTAACTACGATGGTTCCTAGCATCCCATTCCATATTGGGCATGAAAGTCCAGTAATGCTGCTCAGAGGCCTCTTTATCAGGCTTGAGCTTCTTTAACATGCTGTAAATTTATGACATGGGACCACCGGCTTTACTTCCCTTCCAAAGGAAGCCATACTAAGGATTTTTATGCCCGAAAAAATACATCGCCCTCTGCCGGGTTTTAACCCGCGATTTTGGGAACTAGAGGCTAGTATGGTAACTTGCCCACCACAGGGGGGAAGCAAACGAACTGTATATGTACATACAAATGATGACCATTTCAGCACCTATGAGGATTGAATGTATTGGTGTGTTTATTCATTTATATTATCAAAATTATTTGAGCTAAAAATATATGGTTTTCACAGCTGTGACAAATGTCACTGTCTACCTTTCTCATGTGTTAATTTTTGTAAAATTAGAATATTTTGACATAGCATTGGATTCACTTCACGTGTGACACTTCCTACTAGCGGGAACACAATATGACAACACTGCAAGACTCCCATTCATTAACAGTGTCATCATCCATAGTGTAGTGATTACCATCCTAGGCTGTAGTTCCCGAGGTCGCAGGTTCAAACCTGACAGAGGGCGATGGATTTTTTCGGGCATAAAATTCCTTAACATGCTTCCTTTGAGACGGAAGTAAAGCCGGTGGTCCTGTGTCATACATTTACAGCACATAAAAGAACCTCAAGCCTGATAAAGAGGCCTCTGAGCTAAATTACTGGTCTTTCACACCCAGTATGGAATGGGACGCTAAGGACCACAACAGTTAAAGAGAATCCATAAATAAAACTCAATTTTTTTAGTTGTCGGCCTTGTGGCGCCCAAAGACAGACATCATCTCATTTGAAAGCAACCTTAGTTACAAAATGAAAGTTAATGGACATTAGGAATATAGTAATGATAACAGGCAGAAATACCAAAAACATGTAGCAAAGGAGGAGTGAAAGGGCAGAACTAGGAGATAAGCAGTTGAAGGAAGCTATGAAAACTAACTGCTCTTGCAAAAATAGTACATATTATGTATGTTATTACTTTATATCAGCTTTCTGCAGATAAGAGACAGCATTCATTAATAATGTGGTTTCTGTAAACAGTTTCAATATTGGGTAACAGAAATTCATGCAAATGTTGTATATAACATTATTACTCACATGGCCAAATTTGTGGAATATAAGGTAGTCTTCAGCGGACTGGCTTACAGCATCGCTTCCTTTCCAGTTGACAAACTGCACCAGAAACAAATATGATTATCAATTTAATCCTTTCACATTGGTTTACAATCAATACCTACAAGGGTCACTAGACAAGTACACAAGTTACAATATATGTGAGGTTACCAAAGTGCAACATTTTTCAACTATTATGGGATAAGACACTAGAATCTGGTGATACTTGGGTTGTTAGGTTCCATTCATAACCAACAACTCTTCTGCAAACACTCACCCATTATGTGTATTGAGAAAGTTATACTGTGTCTGTTATGTTAGCACACTGATTTTATATTCTCAGGTGTTCACACTTTGTATGTTGACCATTCAGTCAGCAACTGATGCACTGATTATAATATTAATTATATTACTATTTATATTAGATTATTTATATCTAGTTCTATTAATTAGGCTAATTATATGAGCATTTAATTATTATTAGGTTACTACATTATTATTATTATTATTATTATTATTATTATTATTATTATTATTATTAATTATTAAGCTTTACCTTTGCAGTTAACTAAAAATCTTAATTTTTTTGCAACTTTTGGTGTAAGCATGGTCTGTCTGTGGTGGGTTTTATTTTTAGAGGAAGAATATCTGCAAAGAAGAACATCCGAAATTTAATTTATTGTTTGGTTTAGATAAGTAGATACACTGAAATATTATTAAAACATAACTATAAGTTGTTGTTCTTCATACTATTACAGTACAGTAATTTGCAGCGTTTAATAACATGTGCATAAAGTCCATAGCACATTCAGTGCTTGATTTAACATTTAAAGTGCATCCAGTGGAGGCAGTATTTTAATACCTGAATAATTTCAATTGTATTATATAATAAGTAAATTCAATAACAGTCCGCCTTGAAACAATATGTATGTAATAATTATTTAAATTGTATGTAACAGTCATTGCAAATGTTTATTACTTTCTCTACTACGTATAGTAAGTAGGGGAAGTATTGTATTCCACCCAAAAATTCAATACTGAGATTTCACCGAAAATATATGTTTTGAGACCCCCTGAATCCAAAAAAAGCATTTTTGTAAACATGTCCGTGTGTGTGTGTGTGTGTGTGTCTGTCTGTGAACAGCATAACTCAGAAACGAACAGTCAGATAAACACCAAACTTGGTATTTAGGTTCAATATCTTCCAGGGATGCGACACGAAGGTTTTCAACAAAATCCCCCACCCCAGGATACCCTTTACATGAAAATTTTTCAAAAATTTTAATTTTCTCAAAAATAGCTCTAACGATTTTGATTAAAATATCATATGTTTAAGATATTTTTATGACAAATAAAACGTATATCTTGAATTTTCTGGGAATGTCTCCAAAAGTGTTCTTCATTGTGAACGACTTTTGCATAACCGGTAAACCGTTAGAGATAGAGAAAATTTTACTACACAAAAAATGTAGATCGTGTTAAAATACACAATTCATGTCATATACATTTTTTTTGTTGAGTGAACCATTTTCGAGATATTGCTTGTTATTCTCTTAAATTTTTCAATACTTATTTTCTTAAATGGGAATTCGTTATTCATTTTTTTGTCTTTGATATGCAAAGAGTATTAACCTGTGGCAAAGGGAATGGTGCTGCACCTAGCAACCAGCTATTAAGAGATATGTATATGCTTAAAGGCTACCGTATTTCTATATTGTCCTTGTAAATATATATTCCCCTTACATCTACAAGAAAATTAGCAATAAGATAGAGTCTGCAAATGTTTTTTTTCTCGATTAACATGAAGTAGATGGAGAATAAGCGTTTGTAAAAATAGTTTGTGCAAGAGTAGAGAAAGTCATGTGAGTGTAACACATAATATTTTTTGTTATTGTAAACATGTTTTAATAATGTTATGTGAATACATTATATACTCTAATAATGCAAGAGCTATGAGAATAATAACTTTTAAGTTGCTAACAATGAGGTAATAATGAGGTAACCTTGTAGCAATAATGAGTTTGAGAGTTTGAATACTACTAGTCATGATTAGGGCAGCAATAATGTAAATCTTGTGACAGTTTTTAAAAATAGCCAATCAACTGCTAGAAAAAGCTTAAGTAAAATGCAGGTATTCTATTGGACTAGGAATTAGCCAATCAGAGACTTGAAATACCGAAGTTTACGGGTTTAACATTTGAAATTAAGTTCAGTTGCTGGCAAACCTTGGTAGTGACCAGATGGAAGATGTGTTCTCTACAGAGATATTACGTGTGAATCGTAAAATATGTATACGCGTTAGCTAAGTGAAAGTATTAAAGAATCTCACAGCTCTTAAAAAGTGTAGTGATTTATTAAACTGTACAAAGGATCAAATAAAAAGAAGTGAATTTAAAAAAACTTAAAATTCATGTATGTCTACAATTATTGTCGTACCGCACCTTGCCTAAGAGATACATGACTCTACAAACATTACTGAAGCAGCCGAGGCAAATTCAAACATAAATAATATATAGAAGCAGTTTTAATAACAAAGTTAAATATTATAGTGTAAAATCAGCTTCTCATATGTAGCAGCATATTGCGTAACAACAGTAACTACTACGTAATCAACAAATTCAAACCGAAGCCCAAAGTGTGTTGCAAACCTTTTTTAAAAATAAAAAAACTCCAAGAACAATAACTACTTCAAATTGGCTTCCCAAAGAAGAAGCTAAATAACTATTACGTAAAAAAATATTACGTAACTCAAACAACTTCTTCACAGTTTAGAGGTTATAGGTAATAAATGATTATGATGGAGAAGAAAGGTGATAACCAAACCTTTGCACCAAAGAAAAGAATATTACAAGGCAGTATATATGATATGACAAAGATTCATAATATTAGCAGAAGACCGAAATAATGCATTTTCTGTAAATAGAACGTCTGGTGATTTCTCTGGTTATATATCTAGTGACTCAAGTTAAAATGTTGAACATCCTAACATGCAGCATCAGCCAACTTTATTTTTTAGTAACCTGAGTTAGGCTGCGTCCCCTGTATTGAGACATGGAACATTGGTTATCCCTATGTAAAGTATTGTTGCTGAGTCAGTGATGTTATGATGGTAGCAGACAGAGCTCTGTTGTGTCATTCATTATCCTGCATTTTATTTTTTATGGCTGAAAAGTATGAACATCCTTGCAAGTGCAATAGAGATTCAGAGAGAACATTTTCATGTGATGTTCTTGTATGATTTCAAATGTGAGTTAAATAAAACACATTCACTTGAGCAGTTGAGGGGGCTTTCAGGGACTTTTCTCCTCCATGTGCTACTGTGTTCTGCTGGTTTGGAGAATTTAAGAGGAGGTGACAATCTCTTAAAGATCCAAGACTAATCTACAAGGACATTGAGCTGGCATTAGCAATTAATTTGCCTAGTGTTTCAACCTACCTTCATCATGTAAAAACAAAGTCTCCAAGAAGAGTGCCCCATAAGTTTTCTGAAGCACAAAGCTCCACGGGTGGAATGGCGCCAAGAAATGTTGCAAAGATTTAACTGTGGGAAGTCTCACCATGTATCAGATATTGTTATGGGTGATGAAACATGGATATATAAGTTTGATCCAGAAACAAAATGCCAGTCCTCCATTTTTATTTTCCCTGATAACCAACCACCCATCAAAGTCAAAAGGTCAAGGAGTGTGGGAAAGAAAATGGTTGCCTCTTTCCTCTCCACAATTCTGCTCAAGAATCGGAGAACTGTCTGCAAAATTGTACACAGAAGTTTGCCTTCTGAAAGTGTTCAAGAAAATCCAAGAAAAGCATCTAAGGATAGTACCAAGCAGCATTCTGTTGCACCATGAGAATACATCATCTCATACTGCTAATGTAACAGTGGAGCTGAGGCAAATCTTATCCACCCAACAGTCCTGACCTTGCACTCCACAATTTCTTCCTGTTCCCTACTGTGAAGAACCAACTTTGAGCTTACTGATTTTCTAGCCCCAAAGAAACAGTAGCAGAATATGAGGAGGAGTATCTTACAGTGCCAGAAATTGAGTGGTATAGATGTTTCCAGAAGTGATTCCAGAGGATGGATTTCTGCATACAGTGCCAGGAGGAATATATTGAAAAATTGGGATGAACACAATATTTTTATTAGTATTTATTGTCCCAATACTTATCTAGTAATGGATAGAAAGAATGTATGAAGCATTGGTAGAAGCAAGAATGCTATATGCAGTAGAAATTTGGGGGGAGGAGATCTGAATTAAGCAGAAAAATAGACCAGAGCTACAGAACGTTCTGTAAAGGGCTATTGGCCAAGATCAGCACCAGGGGAAGTGGCATTAGTGTAATTAGGAAGAACAAGAAGAAAGGGAGTGATACTGGAAAGGATATTAAAACAACAAAAGAGTATGAAAAATAAAAATAGCTGGTGGACAGGGGTAGAAGAAATTATGGAGAAGATAGGAATGGGAGATATTTGGAGAACAGGAGAAAGAAATAGCAATGGTTTTTGGATAATAGTAAGAAACAGAGTGGAGGACATAGAAAGACAAGAGATTTGGGGAAGCTTAGAGAATAAAAAGTCACTAGGGTAGAGATGAGTAAAAAGGAAATGGGGAAGAGAAGGGTATGTGGATTATTGCAATAGAGCTGAAAAAGAAGTGCTTGCATGGGTGAGAACAGGATCAATGTATCTGAGAGGCTAAGAGGTAAAAAACACGGAATTTGTGAATTATGCGGAGGCAGTGAAAGCACAGAGCATTATATGACAAAATGCAAAGAATTAGCAGAATGGAGACAAGAAGTATGGGAAGAAAAATGGGAAAAAATGGATAGAAAAATAGTAGCAATTAAAATGCTAACGAGAAAAGAAGAAAAGCAAAATAAGAATATGGGGGAGTTCTTAAAGAAAGTAAAAGAGAAATGGATTAGAAAAGTAAGAGAGATAAGAAAGGTAGAAAGGCAAACGGAAGGAGAGGATGGGCAATAGGGATTAAAGGTAGCAAGGGATGCTTAGATGAGCCAGAAGGCCAGGGTGCCAGGCAAAAAGAGCAGCACAGCTGGTAAGGAAATTTGTACATAGGTTAAGTTAGTTTATAAGTGGAATATTGTAAAAAGAATTATGTAGAAAATCAAAATGTACAAATAAAGTATCTATCTATCTACTTATCTAGCAACCCTTGTAATAAGTATAAATTGTAAAGTAAAGACTGCAGAAATGTTACTCTTGAAGTATGTTGCTTTATTAACAGCAAATTTTGAAGTGGAATATTAGGTACTATATATTACTATAGATTTCAAACAACTGCACATGGAGTGAACCCAAATTTATGTTTTTCAAACGGAATGGATAGAATAACATTAGCAATATTAGCATGCAATCTACAAAATCACACTAGTGCTAGTACCTTGTTTTTAAAGTTCTCCATCACAGAAGCTGCACTTCCTGTGCAGTTAATAAGAATGAGGCCCAGACAGCGAGCAGGATTAGCAATACCGAACCTGGCTAACACATTTGCTCCTGCACCCTCTCCAAGGCCAATCACATACTTCACATGAAGAAAGTCTAGTACTGTCACCAAGTCTTCCCCAAGTTGCTGAAGTGTGGGAAATTGAAACCTGTAAACAATAATACTAGATTAAATATCTACACATCAAAAGAAAAAAAATTGACATTTTCCCAGTTAGTCTAAACATCAAAGGAACAGCTCACATGATAAACTACTCTAACAAAAGAGTTTTATCTACAAGAATGGCAGAACCATACTCATAACCTAAAATAAAAGTGAACACCTAAAGGTTTCCATCCTGTGTGAACTAAACCTGGGAAGCCAGCAAATTTAGGGCAAATGGAATCAGGACTGAATTAGTAACTTTTTCTTGGTTATACTTTCCCATTCCTAATATAAACCTCTTGTTCTCAAAGATTTCTGCAAGGTAATTAAAATTTAATGGGAAATTTAAACTCAACAAAACTCATTATAAGTTTATGTTATACAACTTCAAGTTTATTCAGAGTAAATTAATGATCTTAAAAAAATATTTTTATGAATTAATCTCATAATGCAACATTTCGGACTTACAATATTGTTTATACTAAAGTTTCAAATAATGGATACAAAATGATAATTTGCTAGCCTACCATTTATTTAACAGATCATTAAAGAATGTCCCAAGTGGGTTTTTTCACATAGGTACACTTTTGTCCTGATGAACCCTGGAGCGCTATGATACTTTGATGATTTTTCAGCCATTTTTACTTTCCCTACCATATACACAGCATATAGAGAAGTTATTGCATTTCACCCAAAAATTAAATACCAAGATTTCACCAGAAATACATGTTTTGAGTCCCTTAAATAAAAAAAGAATTTTTAGAAAAAGGTCTGTGTGTGTGCATGCTGTTAACAGCATTACTCAAAAACGAAAAGTTGGATAAATACCAAACTTGGTATTTAAGCTTAGTATTTTCCAAAGATGTGACATGAAGATTTTAAAGAAAATCCCCCCCACCCCCACTACCCTTTACATGGATAATTTTTAGAAATTTTTTATTCTCTAAAAAATGGTTCAAACGATTTTGATTAAGATATTTATATATCTTGAATTTTCTGGGAATAGCTCGTGAAGTCCTCCTCATTTTGAAGGAACGTTATATAATCTTGCATGACTGGTAAACATTAAAAAATGGATGAACACGTACTACAAAAAACATCTACATCTCTTTAAAGCACACGATTTATTTGAAATAACTTTTGTTGTGGTATCAGCTATTTCCAAAATATCTGTTATTAATTAATTAATTTCAGTTCCAACCGGAATTATTCCGTATGCGGGTAAATGAGTGTACATCATTATATGGGCTTAAGTTTTTCTTTACCATGCACTCTCTCAATCAATTTTAAGGTTACATATGCTGCATGCCGCCATATAGGGTTGCCATACGTCACGGACAATCCGCGATTTTATGCTAGAAGACGAATGTCCTGGACGAAGAGATAAAAGTGCACGAAAGCAGTGAGTGCTAAAAAAAATGTTTTTGGTATAAACTTGAGTTTTACCGCCAAATGCCGTTCAAGTATCTCACCATTCCTTACGATATAAGTCTCCAGATGGCAACACCGTAGCCTGTGACTATGGCTGACGAAGACCATCGATATATCGCCAATCTCGCACTAAGAGTGACGGCAGAAGCAACACTATAATCAATTCTCTGCGACTATACTGTTTCCGGTTCCATTATTTCTAGTGTCTGCCTCGTGTTTGTACGTTCTGTGGTTTGTATGAGGTTAACATTTACATGGAGATTAATTCCGAATCTGAACCCGATCCACAGTTTCTGGTGACATAATTACGTAGAATTTTAAAATAAAATGTCGAAACGAAAAGTTCACTTCCGAGAAGAATACATGGATCAATGTAAACGTGGAAGAAATGAACATGATGTTTTTTGTAAAGTGTATGGGTAAGTACAATACATACACTAAAAGGTACATTTTATTTTCATATTCTTTGAAATTAAGGGTATACTTAGGTAAGCTTTTTTGGACTCTACTCGCGTCTGGAACGACAAAAGCAATCGTAAACACGAAAAGTGATCTTCAACTGTGTATACTGGCAACATTTACGAAATTATCGTGCAAAATTTTAGCGCTTAATTTCAACATTCATTTAAACATGCGCATACTTGAGGTTAAATGCCAACTAATCCTGAATTATTTCCTTACAGCTGTTATATTTCAATCGCCAATGCAGGGAAACGAGCTCTGAACTACCATGTTACAAGCAAGAAACACACAAGAGCTGTGAACTCTACACAACTTCCAAACAGTTGCCCAGTAATTAGTGGTAATCAAACAGAACCGAATAAGGTTCCTGCAGCAGAAGCCACATTTGCGTTCCATGCTGTAAAACATCATTCCTACAATTGCTTAATGCTTGGACTATGTCCTTGATTTTTGTTCTTAGATTATGGCAACCCTACCTCTATATGGCCTCCACGACAGCACCGGATGGAACATATTACATGCATTTATTTCATGTGGTATGTATGGTGTCTTAACCTGCACCAAACACCTCATCTGCCCAGTTAGTCATTAGTGTACAACAGTGACATTAGTGTACAGTGTACAACATTTATCTTAATTATATCTGCATATAAATGAACTGTTAATATATCTATCAAAAAGGCCAAAATGTCTAGCTTAAGTCGTGGAGAAGTAGGGGTCTATTCTTGCCACTCATGATGTAGACCCAGGTTCAAATACTATTTGAGTCAATCTGTCCACCTGAGATGGTTTTTGTGGTTCTTCCTTAATCCATAGTGTGAATATTAGATGTCATTGCTGCTTTAGACCCTTAAATTCATTTGCACATTCATTTCATGCATTTATTGAAACTTAAAACCAAAAAGAAAAGGAAAAAAGAATTAAAGGATACGTCATGAAATTGTAAGTGTATCATACCACACACTTACATATTATACCTAGTGATATAAGCTAACAATCTAATGAAAAGAAGCAGAGATTTGTGTGTAATTAGAGCTACAGCTCTAGCATTAGAGTTGTGTAGATCATTAGTTGATGTCTAACACAAGAGCATTTACAACAATACCTTGTGGCAATGTGCAACAATAAAATGTATAACTTATATGATTTTAAATCAAATATTGATTATTAAATATATTATGATTATTGTTTTTTAAATTTTATAATACCCTTTTATATTTTAAAACTTTTATTGTCTATATTACCTTATATTATAATAAACTGCTCCAACTTTTTGCATGAAGATCTTTTTATTGGGCTGTAAACAGCAGGGTAGTGTGTCCTTAACAATGGGCCTACTCAATGACGGATCCAGCGAGGGTCTATGGAGGGTTTTAAACCCTGTCCCCCTTTCAGTTACATTCAAGTTTATAAAGTTGTTTTTCTTTAATTAAATTAAACCTAACAGTTTTGTATCTGCCTTAAACATATATATCGTCAAAGTGTTCACTATGTATGAGTATACACCATTGAATAGTAACTTGGACTCGTCTTAGCAGTGGTCAGAGGACTGGCAACAATAGGCTACGTGTGCCATTTACCTCAGCAACCTAATAAGTGCAGTGCTGCACAACAACTTATGATGAGCTTGCAGATTGTGGTGCATTAACACTCACATTGAATGTGTTTAAATTTTTAAAATTAGTTTTACTTCACAAGTAATACTTGAAATACTAGCTAAAAGTTTACTATTTTCTATGCAGTCAGTAACAAGAGTAAATGTTCTAGTGTTTCAATTTTATCATTCTTAATAAGTAAGAAATGAAGCAGAAGATGAAACATATCCTGCTGTTGACTGAAAAAGAAAAAGTATTAGCAGATGATTAAATAAGCATAATGCTCCTAGTACTTCAGTGGAAATAGCTAATGTGTTGAGACTGTTGCAGGAAAAAAGTAGACAAATCAAACAGGAACTATGATTACTAGTGGCGAAATAAATAATAATACATTGCACCTTAACTAGCGTTTGCTACCCTATAACAATTTCCTCAAAATAAAATTGGAAAATTTCATCACTGTGGAGATACAACGTCCGAATTACTTGTTTTTATTTTGTGGTACTGATATAGTATGTTTTTACGCTCTCTACTACGTACTTACAGTAAGTAGAGAAAGTATTGTATTCCACCAAGAATTTGCTACCGAGATCTCACCGGAAATACATGTTTTGAGACCCCCTTTAACCCAAAAGAGCATTTTTAGAAAAATGTGTGTGTCTGTGAATACTATAATTAAAAAACCAGCATCTTCCAAAGATTTTCAACAAAATGCCCCCAGCACAGTCTATCCTTCACATGGAAAAGTTTGATTTTCTCAAAAATGGCTGTAACGATTTTGATTAAAAATACCATAGGTTTAAGATATTTTCATGACATGAAAGGTATATCTTGAATAATCGGGGAATAACCTCTGATGTTCTTTTCATTCTGAATGACTTTTCTACGATTGATAAACTGTAAGATACAGATAAAATCTTACTACACAAAAAATGTAGATCTCGTTAGAACAACAATTTATGCCATATACTTTTTTTTATGGAAGTTAAGTGTTTCTGAAATATTCCTTGTTATTGGTTTCAATTTTCAACACTTATGCTTTTCTCAATTGGAAGTCTGTATATTAATGACCTGGCCATAAACAATGACTTCCCTAACGCTAAATTTACTCTTTTTTGCAGATGACACAAACCTTTTAATTTCTGGTAAAGATAAACGAGAACTTAAAGTAAACATCGGTATGGCAACAAATTATGTAGTAAATTGGTTAGTAACAACAGACTTGTCATTAATAAAAATAAAAGTGTTGATTAGGATTCTATCATAAACTTAACAAAAGCTTAAATTTTGCCGAAATTTACTTAAAAATGAATTGATAACAATATCTAATAAAATTAAATTTCCTGGAATCTGGGTTGATAGTAACCTTGACTGGGGAATCCACAATGAGGTACTATCTAACCCAAACATGTTTTACATTATATACCCTTAAAACTTCAGTTAATTTTGACGTACTTAAAATGGCCTACTTTGCATATTTCCATAGTCATTTATCATGTGGTATAATATTCTGGGGAAAGTCCAGTTGTAAAAATAGAATCTTTGTAATACAAAAAAAGTTAATGTTAAACCTTTGCATCAACACAAGCTGCAAACCTTACTTCACACTGTTAAATATCTTGACTGTTACTTCACTATACATTTTTGAAACTCTGGTAACAATGTATAATCAGCAAAAGAGTTTTAACACAAATGCTGATATTCGTGACTATAATACAAGAAATAAACCTAAACTACACATTACAGGTCATAAAATAATCCTATTTGGAAAAGTTTGTATTTTGATGGCATTAAATTGTTTAATAAACTCCCCACATATTTAAAAAAAAAGTTAAGAACCCTAGCAGTCTTCAAAATAGATTTGAAAAAATTCCTAATACAGGTTTGTTTTTATTTAGTGGAAGAATATCTAGAAATAAATTAGTTTATAAGCTTCTTATGGAACATACTATGTTTACAATTTAGTTTAGGTACCTAGCGACCATCACTAGCGATCAGAACTTTGAACATGTGATTCGGTTTACCTATTGTGTACTACAACGAAATGTGTACATGTGAACTGGAAGTTTATCTTGATTGAGAAGAAATAGATAGAAGGATACGTTTTTGTAAGAATAGTCATGTGAGTGGAACACATCAGATTGTTTTAAAGAAAATGTTAGCGCCCTCCCCTTAGGGAATTCTTCATCCGCCTCTGGGTGTACCACAGACTGTCATCTATATTGTGGGCGCAGAAATATGTGAATTACACTACTGGGTGTGGTGGCAGACTGCCTTTTTAAAGTTGACAGAGCGCTGCAGAAAGCAAAATGTCAAAGGTCTCCCGCTCCTGGTTGGCAAACAGCTGGGGCTTGCTTCAGTCGGTATGGAATACAAGAAGAAGAAGTAAATAAATAGTTACCCATCTGGAAGGTTCGGAGCGTTGTCTTCGTGGCCTGGCACGTCGATATGTATAAACACTGATCTGTCTTTGATTTCGCACATGCACGGGTGATTTACGAAGTCGTGGAATGATGTGTCTGAAACACGCATAACATCAACCAGCAATTATTAAAATAATACTGAAATTTCACAAGCACAGTATGATATGGCACTGGTATACTTGTTATTCATAAAGTGTTAGATCTCCACAAGTTCTTAAATCGGGCGAATCATCCGCCCATAGGACACCTGGCGGCAGTGCTAAGACATACGCCAACTATTCATCTTTGAACACTCTTGTGAGAGACATCTGCTATAAATTATATCAATAATAATAATGAAACATGAAGTATTACTTTCTCTACTACGTATAGTAAGTAGGGGAAGTATTGTATTCCAACCAAAACTTCGATACCGAGATTTCACCGGAAATACATGTTTTAAGACCCCCTGAATCCAAAAACGCATTTTGGAAACATGTCCGTGTGTGAGATGCGATACAAAGGTTTTCAACAAAATCCCCCCAACCCCAGATTACCCTTTACATGTTTAAGATGTTTTCATGACAAATGAAATGTATATCTTGAATTTTCTGGAAATGTCTCCAAAAGTATTCTTCATTGTGAACGACTGTTGCATAACTGGTAAACCATAAGAGATAGACAATATTTTACTACACAAAAAATGTAGATCGCGTTAAAATACACAATTTATGCTATATACATTTTTTTGTTGTTGAGTGAACCATTTTCGAGATATTTCTTGTTATTCCCTTAAATTTTTCAATACTTATTTTCTCAAATGGGAATTCGTTATTCATGTTTTTGTCTTGGATATGCAAAGAGTATTAATCTGTGGCAAAGATAATGGTGCTGCACCTAGCAACCACCTATTAAGAGATATGTCTATGCTTAAAGGCTACTGTATTTCTATATTGCCCTTGCAAATACAAAACAAGGGGAACATAGTACGCCTTAAGCGATACTCAAGTATTTTTAGAACTGGTCTCTATGTGTAAAATGTAATTCTCTTTGCATGTCAAAAGATCGTTTCTGCAATTGTTTATCTCGGTTAATATGAAATAGATGGAGAATAAGCGTTTGTAAAAATAGTTTGTACAAGAGTAGATAAAGTCATGTGAGTGTAACACATCAGATTTTTTTTCTAGCGACTAAATCGTTGATATGCAAGAGGGCAACTAACTCGGAAAGTAAGTTCCCGTCTCATCATTAGGTAGGAAAATTATGAAGAAAAATTTGCGAAAATATGAAGAAAACATTACCAAAATATTATGAAAGATATTTTTAAAGCCAAAACAGCTTATACCTTAAGGATTTGGAGCTAGTTGGTTTAAAAAATAGCCGTTGTATATTTTATCCATATTTAATAATATCTCAAATGAAAAGACAACAAACTGCATGGCGTTTATATATTTTAATCATTGTGAATCCTTAAACTCAGAAACAAAACTTAATGGTTGCTTCATCTTTGTTTAATATTAATTACAATATCCACTAAAAGTACCGCTTCGCGAAAGTAAAAAGTCTTCAAGAATAGATGGCGTTTAATTTCGCACGAGACGTTACAGAGAGGAAATACTACATTTTCTCAACTGTACCCGGCTTGGGTTTTCTAAATGTGTTTCGCAGAAAACAGCCCGAATAGAATATCTGGATTGCTCGGTTCATTGCTAACGATAATTATTTTAAAAGCGAAAAGTCGTAAATCTTACAAAACATGAAGAAATATGAAGATATTCATAAAATAGAAGACTTCACAAAAATATTATGTCATTGACCCTCGTTTTGCCACTAGCATTCAATTCTACACACCCTTAAAACGCAAAAAAAGATGTGTTGTATTC